>JAQGCC010006002.1:0-10767 GCA_034698905.1 Xestoiulus laeticollis
TTGTTTTTTGAAATTAATCTAAGGCATTTAATAACAGGAAAAGTACAATTTCTGAAAAATCTCACATGAGATTAGGGGAGGGGGGGGCGGAGGGGGTCAAAAAATCGCCAAAAACATCTCACGTAATTAATGAACCACCCCTTGCATAATTAATAAACGTTGCATCCGAAATCGTCAACAATTACCCAAAATATGCCACATATTGCATATTGCATATACAAAAACACGTCTAGATGTAAATGTGCATGTATCTTGAAAATGTCCTTCATATATGTCATGCATATGTATTTTTTCCACCCGTGCATGGGGATGCATTCATAATGTACATGTATGAAATTGCTTTGAAGGCTGCATGCATGCAGTCATTATATAGTTATAGGAAATGTGGTGCCTCATGCATGCATGTCTTTGATTTTTCTCCTAATTTTCGTTTTTTATTATTTGGCCCATTCGTCCAATGGCTCCAATTGGTCCAATTGGCTCGAGTCCGTTCTTAATGAGGCCCAAATGAACTCTGTGATGGCCCTTTTAGTGCTCCTGCCTCAGCATGCAGCGACCAATGAGAGCGAAGGACGCCATTAGACCCATTTAGGCAAGAGCGCCGCAATTCTAAGTCCAAACGAGGCCCCAGAGGGCACTTTGGGCGCTTTTGCTTAACGAACATAGCCAACCTAATGCTTTTACGCTTCGCAAACGCCTTCATTGGGCTTCTGGGGAATCCCGTGCAGGAAGCACTTCCGGTTCAAAAGGTCTCGTGGAAAACAGTGGGATATATATATGGCTTTTTTCAAATTGCAGGGCAAACTAGCATAGCATCGGTGCGTTGCGGGGAAGCTCGCTTTTGCAGTATTGCGTGTTAAATCAAGGGGCAGAGGCGAGTTTCCCCGCAATGCACACAGGGGCTTTGAAGTCCAGAAACTAAGGACTTTTGAAGGACTTTTCAAGGATAATGGAAAACTTTCCAGTAATACACACAGGGGTTTTCAAATCCAGAAAGTAAGGACTTTTTAAGGACTTTTCAAGGATAATGGAAAGCTTTCCAGTAATGCACACAGGGGTTTTTAAGTCCAGAAAGTAAGGATTATTTTAAGGACTTTTCAAGGAATAATGGAAAGCTTCCCAGCAATGCACACAAGGGTTTTTCAAGTCCAAAAAGTAAGGACTTTTTAAGGACTTTTCAAGGAAAATGGAGAGCTTCCTAGCAATGCACACAGGGATTTTGAAGTCCGAAAAGTAAGGACATTTTAAGGACTTTTCAAGGAATAATGGAAAGCTTCCCAGCAATGCACACAAGGGTTTTTCAAGTCCAAAAAGTAAGGACTTTTTAAGGACTTTTCAAGGAAAATGGAGAGCTTCCCAGCAATGCACACAGGGATTTTGAAGTCCGAAAAGTAAGGACTTTTTAAGGACTTTTCAAGAAATAATGGAAAGCTTCCCAGCAATGCACACAAGGGTTTTTCAAGTCCAAAAAGTAAGGACTTTTTAAGGACTTGTCAATGAAAATGGAGAGCTTCCTAGCAATGCACACAGGGATTTTGAAGTCCGAAAAGTAAGGACTTTTTAAGGACTTTTCAAGGAAAATGGAGAGCTTCCCAGCAATGCACACAGGGGTTTTCAAATCCAGAAAGTAAGGACTATTTAAGGACTTTTCAAGGATAATGGAGAGCTTCCCAGCAATGCACACAAGGGTTTTCAAGTCCAAAAAGTAAGGACTTTTTATGGACTTTTCAAGGCCTTGAAATTCATCCGAACAAAATCAAGCACTTCAAGGATTTTCAAGGACCTTAAACATACACCGATATTCTTATTATGTGAAGCTAAGCGTTTTTTTTACACTCCCTCGCACTTGTGTATTATATATACAAAACATACAATGCGTTAAAATGTAAGGATTCCGTAATAAAGCAAATAAAATTACAACTTTGCACGAAAGTTAATTAGCATTTCGTTTTAGATACGTCATAAAAGGAAGAAGTGAATCTAAATTAATTTACTTAGGCCTATTATATAAAAATAACAATTTACACACATTGCATGTGACAATGCAATCTCATATGCAATTGCATATGGGATTGTACGTGGACTATACATGTAATTCGTAGGAAATTTACACGTGATCTTACATTATTTTATATACATTTTTAAGGACATACATGTAGATATGGACTCCATTAAGTTTTTGAATGGGCATAAAGGGCCTCGGGTGGAGAGAAAAAAAAAACAGATATGGCATGCATGTACATGTATATGAAATTTTCCAGATATGACTGTATCCAAAACTGTTCGGGTCTGAAATTGGACACATATACTCAGTATGACATATGTGGCGTATCTACCCAAACATGTCTAAATATAAGCCATATCTGATTATATGTGGCCAATTTCGGATGCAGCCATATCTGGAAAATTTCATACAGTATATATGGCATGCATATATGTGTAAAGGTGCGTTCACACTGCACGAAAATGTAAAACAAAAACTGTTTTACAAGACGATCTCAAAGCTAGGTTTCTCACCACGTGAAAATAGAAAACACAAAGAAAAAATGGCGTTCACACCTACCGTTCTGTTTGACAAAACTTGACAAAGTCAGGTTTTGTGCAACATTTTGGCGATCCGGCAAGAGTCGGTCTAGATCAAAGGGAATTTAGGAAACATATTTTCTTCACGTGGTTTTGCGATGACGTAACTTAAACCACGTGGAATGGCTGACAGGTCATGGTTCAAGTTACATCATCGCAAAACCACGTGAAAAAACGTGTTTCCTAAATTGACTTTGATCTACATGTATAGACGACTCGTTTGTTATCGTTTGTTCTGATTTATGACATTCATCATGAATTAAGCCGGCCACACACGAGGCAACTTATTGCCTGAAATAAATTTCAGAAACTTTTTAGAAATTTATTTCTGGGCAATAAATTTCTGTTTGTGCCACACACGTGAAGCAAGTGCAGGCAACAAATTTAAAAATTCCCTATGTATATTTACTCACCAAATATCCCGATCGCGACAACACTGAATATGCTAAATAACAGGGAAATTAGTTTTCTATTCTTATTATTTTGAAAAAAATAATTTGAATAAAAACGTGCTGTGTGCACGTGACATTTTCCTGATTCAGTATTGGTCAGGAAACCGAAATAAATTTCTTGAATAGAATATTATTCCATTCGAGAAATAAGTTTCTATTTCTAGTAAATAAATTTCAATTTCGACACACACACGAGACAATTTTTAGAAAATATATTTCTGGAATTTATTCCAGGCAATAAGTTGCCTCGTGTGTGGCCGGCTTTAAGCAGTTCATCGTTTTTTTCACCACTCAGGGCCGGTTGCACCAACAGAGGTTAAAAATAACCTAGGGTTAACCTTCTGGTAACACTAGGTTAACCCACCTTTGCATTGCACAAGCAAGGGTTAGGAGAAAATCTAGCCAAAGGTTAAAGGCCCATTCACAATTGCCATCTAGCGCGGTGCGGCGCCGGATGGCGTGATGGCGGCTGACGTCACAGCCTATCGGCAACATGCATGCGCTGCAGTTCACAACTGTTTTGATCATGCCGCTATATACACACGCGGCGCTAGTTTTTTATAGCCAATCACAGCGCGCTAGATTCGAAAACACGTGCTTTCGGAGCATTTTAAAATTATTGGAATTGTTTTTGTGCAATTAATTCGGTTTTTTTTTGGCGTTATTTTATGGCAATGAACATTAATGGATTCATGTAAGGTATTTTCTGTTTTGTTTTAGGAATAGTTGTTTTTCTGTACACAGATATACATTTTAGAATTTTCCAAATTTTGCGATGCCATTGCAAACGTTGGAAAAAATGCCCAATAGAGGGCAGCACAGGTGGACGGCAAGCGAAAAAGCTGCGGCAAAGTTGACCAGCTTTCAACTTTGCCGTAACCACGTGCGGCAGCCCGATCGACGTCATTAAGCGCCGCCCATATCCGGATGCACATGCGCAATCAGTACGAGCGGCGGCGCGTCGCGGCGATATTTTTGGCAATTGTGAATGGGCCTTAACCCTGCAGCAAGCAATGCATAAGCTGCAGGGAATTAACCTCGGGTTAATAGTCTAGAATTATGTTTTCTGCATGTTAATACATGAGTTCTATAAACTCTGCGTTGTTTTATCAAGGGTTAATTGGTGCAACCGGCCCTCAAATACATTAACTACATGTATATAGTTATTTCTCGTTTAAACTTTTCAATATGATTTATTGATTGTCAACACTACAAATTGTACATTGTATGTATTGTTTCCGCCCATGCATGGGTTAATCTACCATATACATGTACAATGCATTTGCTAATCGTTGAAAATGCTAATCCCAACAGAGGTTTTGAATGGACCTCCATTAGCCATTGGTCAGCATCATTTGACGCGTCCAATGAACGCACTAAAACATTAAATGAACTTTATTAGCGCAGATGCGAGGCGCCAAATGACGCTCTGGCAAAAGGCCCTCAGAGGGGCCATTTGAAGGAAACGCATTTCAGCCGGCAATAAAGGGCCTCTCAATTGGGCCCCCAGGAACAATTGATTAATGCGCTTTTGTATACAAATATACTTGTAATTATATATCAGCCTCGCAATTATACCCAGCTCGTATACGTGACTGCAGGACGCTTAGACTTACTGTATATAGACAATGGATCATTATCGTGTAAGAATATATAGCGCCCGGGTGGAAAAATTATATATGGCCATACATGGATCCATATATGTATGGCTATATCTCAAAATACCCATATATAAAATAATTGGATATGGCCATACATGCCATATATCTGTTTCAATATATGGACAAATCTGGAAGATATATACTCTATTATATGTATAGTCGAGTAAGACACTTTTGTCAAGTGTCTTAAGATAATTTTATCAAGTGTTTTAAGATACATTTGTCGTGTGTCTTAAGATATTTTTGTCGAGCGTTTTGAGATGGTTTTGTCGAATGCGTAAAATCGATACTTTTGTTGAGTAATTAAGACACTATTTTTAACTGTCTTAAGATACTTTTGTCGAGAGTTTCTTAAGAAATTTTATCTAATGTCTCAAGTTGCTTTTGTCGAGTTTCTTAAGATTCTTTAGGCGGGTAAGACACTTTTGTCGAATGTCTTAAGGTATCTTTGCCGATTAAGACACTACTTTGAAATGTCTTAAGATACATTTGTCAAGCGTCTTCTTCTATGTGTATAAAGACTGATCTCAGTTCGTCTGTAAAGGTCTAAGACTATATGATAAAACTTATAAAAAGTGTCTTAGACAAAACCATCTCAAAATACTCGACAAAAGTAGCTTAAGGCATTTGACAAAAGTGTCTTACTCGAAATAGGTATGACCATACATGTATATGGAGGCATTTAGGCTTATGGCTAAATCCATATAAATCGTATATGGACAACATTTTATACGGCGTTATATGGAGGCAGGTATGGCCATATCAAATTAATTTAATACATTATATGGGCATGCTCATAAGACAATGATGCAAAAAGTGGGCTTTTCTGTATGACATCATTGCTATGCGAGTTTGCATACAGGAAAATGTATGTGATCTCAAATAACACATTTATTCGTGTAATGGCCCCATCCAGGATATTCAATTGTAACAAATATTTATGTATTCCGGTCATGTTATTGCATTTCCTGGATGTTGGCATGCTTACACAGCACAGCGTTGCAGGGAAGCTTAAACCATAAAAGTTGGCTTTCCTGTCATACACTATAGTGCTATGCAATGCAATTTAAGTTTGTTTCATATTTTTTTTTTTAAATTGTTTTACATTTTTAAAGTTTGTTTCATATCTTTAATTTTTGTTTCCTATTTTTAAAGTGTGTTTCCAGTTTTAAAATTTTGTTTCATAGTTTCGAAGTTTGTTTCATGTTTTTTAAAAAATTCTATATTATGCTTCTGTCGTGTTGTTCATGTTTTCTACACGTTTTCTGACCTTTACTGTTGTTTCACGCTTTACGTGTTTATGACGATAGCCCTTAATATGTAATTCACACGTTTTTTCTCATGTTTCTTGAAATCGATTTATGCTTTAGTCTATTTCTACATTTTCTAAATTTTATTTCAATATCCATTTCTGGTAGTTCGAAACCATTTTTACAAAGTGTTTCTCATGTTTCTTATTTTTTTATTGTTTCTTACTTGCAGCTTTTTGCATGTTTTCTACATGTTTTCAAAACCGTTTTTTTCAAAGTTTTTCGTGTTTCTTATTTTTTATTGTTAATTTTTACTTGCTTTCTACGTGTTTTCTACATGTTTTCAAAACCATATTTTCTACAAAGTTTTTCATGATTCTTATATATTTTATTGTTTCTTACTTGCTTTTTCCATGTTTTCTACATGTTTTCAAAACCATATTTTCTACATGTTTTCAAAACCATATTTTCTACAAAGTTTTTCATGATTCTTATATTTTATTGTTTCTTACTTGCTTTTTCCATGTTTTCTACATGTTTTCAAAACCATATTTTCTACATGTTTTCAAAACCATATTTTCTACAAAGTTTTTCATGATTCTTATATTTTATTGTTTCTTACTTGCTTTTTCCATGTTTTCTACATGTTTTAAAAACCATTTTTCTACAAAGTTTTTCATGTTTCTTATTTTTTATTTTTTATTTATACTTGCTTTCTACAAGTTTTCTACATGTTTTCTACATGTTTTCAAAACCATATTTCTACAAAGTTTTTCATGTTTCTTATTTTTTATTGTTAATTTTTCCTTGCTTTCTACATGTTTTCTACTGTTTTCAAAACCATTTTTCTACAAAGTGTTTTTCATGTTTCTTACTTGCTTTTTCCATATTTTCTACAGGTTTTCAAAACCATTTTTCTACAAAGTGTTTTTCATGTTTCTTATTTTTTATTGTTAATTTTTCCTTGCTTTCTACATGTTTTCTACTGTTTTCAAAACCATTTTTCTACAAAGTGTTTTTCATGTTTCTTATTTTTTATTGTTAATTTTTCCTTGCTTTCAACATGTTTTCTACTGTTTTCAAAACCATTTTTCTACAAAGTGTTTTTCATGTTTCTTACTTGCTTTTTCCATATTTTCTACATGTTTTCAAAACCATTTTTCTACAAAGTGTTTTTCACGTTTCTTATTACTTTTTCTTCCTTGTTTTCACCAATGTTTTCTGAACATGTTTGATTACATCCTCATCATTACAATTTACAAAAGAAGTTGTCCCTTAAAAAGCCAATTTCTAAATCAGCCTTTAGTCCGCGTTGTGCGCGCATGCGCCGCCCTTGGTTGTTCGACCGTTTTTAAGTAGGGTTAGTCCTAGCGCAATGGCAAAGGGCTCCTCAGGGGCCTTAGGGCAATATAATGTCTGTTATATGGCTATTGGTTTGTAGAGGATGTTAGAGGATGACCATCTCGCACGTAGACATGTAAAACTACACTCGGAAATTAGCTTATATAAAAAATATCAGCCTCTGTTTTACTTCCTCCATCTTCTGCTGCTTTTCAAATATTATGGAATGGGTCTCAAGAGCGCCATTGGACCAAAAATCCAATAAAAATTTTGCTCTTTTATATATATATATCACCTCCTTCTTCCGCCATAAATATAGGCAACTCCATATAAAGCGCC
Source organism: Xestoiulus laeticollis (assembly GCA_034698905.1). Lineage (NCBI taxonomy): Eukaryota > Metazoa > Arthropoda > Diplopoda > Julida > Julidae > Xestoiulus > Xestoiulus laeticollis. The sequence continues at coordinate 7,627 of JAQGCC010006002.1, forward strand.
TTTTGTAAAATTAAACGAAGCTCGTAAAAATGTCAAGGGCCTGAAAGTGGATATCTGGACCGGAAGTGCTCCCTGTGGACCAGCAGATGACCAATGTCCATGCTGGTTATAAACGCCCTTTGATGTGTTCCCAAGAAATTGAATTTTTTTGTCACACCCAGACACAATTGACACTTTTTTTTTTATTATTGTCATCCCCTCTTTTTTTTTTTATTTGTGTTGGCTATTTGAATTTTTTGATATAACGGTTGATGTGGGGCCCATTTTTAGGCCCTAGGACTCGTAAATCCAAACCCTTGTCTTTTTACAGGCCCTGTCCATCTGGAAAAATGAAAATTATATATATATGGGATAATCCCACGTAGGGCCATAAAGATGGTGTGCTTTGACATTGCCAAACAGATTGAACGTCGTTCCTGAAATGGCCCATATATAAAATGGACATTTTTTTTTTTTGTATACATATATATACAATATTATATATGGAGAAAATGGAAAATTTGTATACGTGATAATATATCAATGTTTCTTGGGTTTATATATGCCCTAGATTTAAAAATGAGATTTTTCAGCTCACTTTTCATCTACGTTTAATGGACTTTTGGGTTCAACAACTTTGATTGTGGATCAATTAATTACAAAATAAGGCCATATTTGAACAAATTTTAACATTTTTGACCTTTTGCCCCCTGGTTGTTGGCAATTTTGTATAGCTCCGGTGCATTGCAGGTAAGCTGAACTTATGTAGCGCTGCTTGATAGGGAAGCACACTTTTTGTATTACACTCGGCTCTACATTGTAGATATACAACTTTTATGTGGACTTTATTTAATCAATTAATTACAGTTTAAAACTATATTATCCGCAAATGCATGCGTCATTCACCCCAATTCAAGATGGCGTCAATATGGCTCTTTTTTGTTTCTTCTAGTGCACGTGTTTCATATAAACACGTGCACTAGAAAAAAATGCACGTGCCAAAAAAAAAAAAACATTATCCGCAAATGCATGCGTCATTCGCCCCAATTCAAGATGGCGTCAATATGGCTCTTCTTTTTTTTTTTTTTTTTTTTTTTTCTAGTGCACGTGTTTCACATGACGTTTCATACACGTGCACTAGAAATAATTGCACGTGCTAAAATAAACCATTATCCGCATATAGAGTATAGAGCCTGTCATAAAAGCATCCTGTGTAAAACAATATTATCTCTAAAAGCATAAAATGTGCATTTCCCTAATGTTTACAGTCGAACCTGTCTAAAAGTATCCTGTGTAAAAGAATATTATCTCTAAAAAGCATAAAATGTGCATTTCCCTAATGCTTACAGTCGAACCTGTCTAAAAGTATCCTGTGTAAAAGAATATCCTCTCTAAAAGCATAAAATGTGCATTTCCCTAATGCTTACAGTCGAACCTGTCTAAAAGTGTCCCGTGTAAAAGAATATCCTCTCTAAAAAGCATAAAATGTGCATTTTCCAAATGTTTACAGTCGAACCTGTCTAAAAGTATCTAAAAATATAGTTTTAATGATTTTATGCGAAAATAAGGCCATATATGGAGAAACGTTCGCATTTTTTGCCCTTTGGCCCCTGGTTGTTGGCAGGGAAGCCAACTTTTTGTATTACACTCAGCTTAATTTCGATATAATTTTTAATGTGGACTGTATTTCATACAAACGGACAATCATTCTCTTCCTTTTATACCTAATTTGACATTTTGTCCAAAGTGTGACGGCTAAAAAGTTATAATTTCTGTTTCCGTGAAAAGGAATGGCTCGTATAGGTAAAATCCAATAACATTAAGTGGCTATAGAGCACACGTAGTCTATTTCCTGTTTAAAAGCATCGACAGGATTTTCATAATAACTATACAAGATTTAAGAAAAGAAAAAAATGTGGGGGGGAGGGGAGGGGGAAGGGGGGGGGGATTTGAAAATTAGGAGTGCGAAATTAAACAGAAGCATATTTTCTATGTCTCATCTTGAAAATGCATTACCTTTTGTTTATACGTTAGCAAAGAAGTGTTTTCCACTTAGCCCTTTATAATGATTTTAAACTTTGATGTTTCTGAAATGTTGAAGGATTTCAGCAACATGTTTAATCTCCGTTTAACGGTTTTCACTTTTTACAATTCTCCCCAAATTAATGCTTCCAGTTTTACATGATCAACGGAGGAGCCATTAGCACACTCCCATTTACCCCCCCTCCCCCCAAAATAAGTGTCTGAAGTTGAAAATCACATGTGGCTAATGTTAAAAAAAGGTGTTTCAAGTTTTTAACACGGATTTATTCAGCGCCATTGCAGATAACAATAGAGATAGCGAGCCCCATTGACGCCATCTTGAATTGGGGTGAATGACGCATGCATTTGAGGATAATGCTTTATTTTATTAGCACGTGCATGTTTCCAGTGCACGTGTTTCATAGGACGTTTCATACACGTGCACTAGAAAAAAAAAAGCACGTGCTAAAATAAACCATTATCCGCAAATGCATGCGTCATTCACCCCAATTCAAGATGGCGTCAATGGGGCTCGCTTTTTTTTCTAGCGCACGCGTTTCATGTAAACACGTGCACTGGAGAGTAAAAAGCCTGTCTTAAAAGCATCCTGTGTAAAAGAATATCCTCTCTAAAAGCATAAAATGTGTATTTTCCATATGTTCACAGTCGAAGCTGTCTTAAAAGCATCCTGTGTAAAAGAATATCCTCTCTAAAAGCATAAAATGTGTCTTTTCCATATGTTCACAGTCGAAGCTGTCTAAAAGCATCCTGTGTTTTAGAATATCCTCTCTAAAAGCATAAAATGTGCCTTTTCCAAATGTTTACAGTCTAACATGTCTAAAAGTATCCTGTGTAAAACAATATCCTCTCTAAAAGCATAAAATGTGTCTTTCCCTAATGTTTACAGTCGAAGCTGTCTAAAAGCATCCTGTGTTTTAGAATATCCTTTCTAAAAGCATAAAATGTGCCTTTTCCATATGTTTACAGTCTAACATGTCTAAAAGTATCCTGTGTAAAACAATATCCTCTCTAAAAGCATAAAATGTGTCTTTCCCTAATGTTTACAGTCGAAGCTGTCTAAAAGCATCCTGTGTTTTAGAATATCCTCTCTAAAAGCATAAAATGTGCCTTTTCCAAATG
>JAQGCC010006003.1:0-10764 GCA_034698905.1 Xestoiulus laeticollis
GGAATGAACACTCGGAAGTTTGACCTGATCCACGTTAGTCGATGCACATCAACGTAAGTGAGAATAAGGTGTTAGATGTACATAAATTGTATATAAACGTGATAGTTTTCAAACGTTATCTATTAATTAGCAGAAATACTGCCGCTTTGTATTATTTCTTGTAATTTCGTATGACTTTAGATAATAAGTTGTAAATATTATAGTACATATTATATTCCTAAAAGGATGACAACTTGCATGTATCTGCACTGTAACTTGAGACACATAAAACTACATAGAAGGAGCTTTATATCGATATTGAGTCCAAAATTTAAGGGAAATACCTTGAGTTTACAGCACACTGCAAATGATTTCAACCAAATCTTTGCATTGTTATGAAGGGTCGATCGAAGTCCGTTCAATGTTGATTCCTGAAACATTTATACCCTTTATAAACTGAAAGTTGGAAAAAATTATAAACATATACATGCACGTACATGTATATGATTAAAGGGACTTCGAAGTTTGTTGTTGGCATTGTTACTATTTTATACAACATTTATTTATAAAATTTTCAAAATGGGGTATTGCAATTGTGTTTACGGATAATCTTATTCCTGACTAGTTAAACACGATTATAAAAAAAGCAACAGTAGGTGTGTAATTGATTGGAAAAAAAATTCCAAATTTCCGAAAAATTAGCACCTGATAGCAAAATGTCTTTGGGGTCATGTAGGTGTATATTTTAAAAGTTGTACAAGGCGTATTCCAAGCAAGTTTGGTTTGATGCAGGTGTGTTGCCTTCTCGGTGCAACCCCTGACACAGCAGTTTGCCCTAACATTTAGCATCCATGGACTAATTTTTCGATGAGGGAACTCAAATCTCATTAGGCCCCTGTCAAGGTGGACAGTTTTATGGCAGAAGAAGAAGCCCACGGCTTCGTTATTTTCAAACTGATCAACCTTGGAGAAAAAAAGTCTTGAGACAATAACTCGAGTTCGGGTGTATCAGCCCCAAAACAACCGACAAAAAACAACAACACAATCTCATTGGCGGAGTAAGGGGAACCAAGTTGGCCAGAGGGCACCAGGGTTCCCCCCCCACCCCTCCTGCATCTCGGTAGCCTACCTGCAAAACCACCACGGGTGAGAGGTACAGACATTTGTTTGGTTCATGTGCGTAGTTCGCACTCTGTCCGCCCCCTGAAACCCCTGTGCCATCCAGGGGTCAGTGCTCCAACTTGATTCCTGTCCTTTTTCTTCCTTCTTTCGGCTATTTTGGAATGTAGCCGGTCCACTGAAGTCTCAAGTCCACGCACTTAGTTACTTTCAAACACTTCGAATAAGACTCTTGTCTGAAAATCATCTTTTTTTACACAAACATAAAACTGAAACTACAATAATAAAAACCTCGTGCCTCAAAGTTTAAAACTTGCATAAAAGCTGGCCGATTTTACATCAACAGTATTTTTTGTTGTTCTTGTCTTAAAGCTTTCTTGATTGAAATAACTAACTTCCTTAACATGATGCTCAGGTAAAATAACAATGTATTTTTTTTTTAAATTAATGCCACCATTATTCTAATTATCTTTTTAATTAACGTCGTCAGTATAATAGTAATGAGTACAAGGGATACGAGTATGTATTTTTCAGGATCTCGAACTATAATACCTTCAAATCATGAATTGATTTGTAATAATAAATCAGTAGTTTAGCAATGATTTGGATTGACTAAAAGTATTTATGATTTTATCAAGCCATTTATAATTTGAATAAATCTCAAAATTCACACTATACTCGTTGAGACTTGATATACGGAGCGTATATATAGTTATTAAACAGTTCGTTTAAAAAAAAATGAAAAATTTAGTAATTTAATCATTTTTATGTATTTGAGATATATGTTAATATAAGAATTGTAAAAATTGCCATTAAGGCCGCTTTTCTTTGTATACAGTGTTTGCTTAGTTCTCAATATAGATTGGTCAGAGAACATTGTATCGTATACCAAGTTATATGAAATCGTTCATAATGAAAGCAATTGCAGAAATTAATTAAAGTACGCTAGCTACATACTAATTAAAAATTCGGCATGGCGTCCTCACCATAAAGAAGTTCATTGTCGAATCGTATATCTAATATTGGACATTTCTAGATAACCAAACGTTATTTATGAATTGAAGTTAGGTTGTTTTTACAATTGTAAAATTCAAAAAAAAAATAGTTACCCAGACAAGAAAACATTAAATGCTATCAGTTACCGTGAATGAAATCAATAAACAGCATCGCCACTGGCATGCAAATTCCAGTTTGTATAAAATGGTAACAAATTTATACAACCCACTAGTGAAATTTATTAGTCAGTCATCCTACTCATTCAAAAACTTAAAGAAATCCAATTCAATGATAATTTTGAATTGGATAATTAACATCATGTCAATGAATTCTTCATGCATGTACAAGTATATTGCAATCTTAATGTAATATTTAAAATTTATTCAGTCTGTATTTTAAAATTCTAATATTTACTGTCCTAAAACCTTTTCTATGTTTGAAAAACGAAAGTTATATACCTCTTAAAACGCTGTAACCTGCGCCAAGAAGCCAATTGTGCATTTGTATTGTATTATTGAGATATGTATGCTGTTTTTACCCGAGATTGTAGTGTTTCTCTATGTAAAATAGTTGTTAAACACCTTAAGATTATTTCTTGTGATCTGTTCACGCCTATATTTGAATAATAACAGCATCATATAATAAGCACTTATTCATGCGAAGTTTGTCTTCTGTCAAGTGCATGATGTGGTTAACTTTTCAGTTAAGATATGTTTATTGTGGCTGTTTTTTCGTTAAGCTGCCATTTGAACCTACCTTATGAATTTAAAAAAAAACTTGCTACCTGAAAATTTTAAATGCAGTTGATAGTGTCTTGATCCAAAGATTCAATGGAAAACTGTCATTTGAAAACCGAAATATGTACAATTGACACAGATATGGTACGCCTTTATTCAGCTCTTAGTCTGTCTGACCCAATATGTGCAACTGTGTTTTTACAGTTTTATATTAAAAATCTGGTAAGATATTTTCCAAAAAAATTGCAGAATTTTAGGATATTAAAATGTTAATTTTTTTCTTGCAAAGGGGGATGCGTGCTTTATATTAATATTCATAGAACGTAAATCTGTCCAAAATCTGCCTGTGATTATATAAATACATGTAGATGCACCTCATTGGTTGAAAAAAGAAGCTTGCATGTACCAGGCGCTTTATCTATCATGATAGTTGACTAACGAGACTGTATTGCAGGCATATTTATATCTAAAGCAACTATTTGACACATTGATGATTTTGACCGAAGTTTACTATATGACCACGAGTACCTGCCCTTTAGCCTAAGGAAATCCATTACTTCCTATTTTTTAGTTTTAATTTCAACATTTAGTCACCCACCAGGACCTCAGCCACCCTTTCTTAGTATGCTATCACACTTATAGGATTTCGATTTAGTTATGTATCTACCTGCAAGCAAAACAAATTATTATTAAAATGCCTTTGCATCAATAAAACATGAATGAAGCAAATATTTGTGGTTAAACGTTTACAAAAATAATCCTATTATTTCTCCCTAAAATTTGCCTACCTGAGATTATGAAGGACTTCAAACAATAGCCGTTTTTGTTTGATATCAAATTGGATGTGTCCATCATCGAATAAATGTTCAAGTCAACACAATTTTGCCTGTGAGGCTTTTTCCAGCATAATATTTCTGGTCCAAGTTTGACCTTGTTGAGGCACTATAGAGGGAGGCTGGTACTGTTTGAAGAAATTGTATCTGACATCAACCGGAAATAGACCAGTGTTCGCCAACCTTTCATCATCACCATGCTTCATCATACAATCACCCCTGTCCATCATATTACCAGGGAATTTTTAATGGAAAATCTGAAATTGAAAAAAAAAAATCTTGAATTGCATGGCGTGGATTTGCTTATTGGAAATCGCTTTTTCACGAGCCCATAACATAGTTGAGTGAATGGCATTTCATAGATCACTAGCTCTGTGTGGCTGAACATGCAAAATATGTGCTCGCAATGTCCATGGCTTCATGGGGCTATCTGCATGGGAGAGTGTCATTAGAATGAAAAGACCTTTAACAAAACCCTGCAGGCACATTTTACTGTTTTGTTGTCTAATTTAATGGTTGGCTGACTGCTCTCTTCTCCCTGCACTTCTACATGTGTCGACGAACATCAATGGAGTTAGGGTAGTTTGATGAAGATGAGAAGGGATGCATGCTATGCTTCCCTGTATCCAGCAGTTCTTCAAGCACACAGATTCAATGTGTAGGAACATGATGCTCCACTATGCGGCTATGAAATGAACTATGACTTTGTGGGCTTTATAGGGAGTGGTTTACTGACTCTATAGGAAAACAAAAAAAAATTTTAACCTACTCTTTAACATGACTTTACTAAAGTGAAAAATAAATATCAAGTGATACCATAGAGAAAAACTGAGGAGTAAATTAAGGGTCAAGCAATCAAGGCATATCAAGGGATTTTTGTTCAACGAGACTACTGTAAATGGTATGATCGAGTCCCTTAATATTTTATTAGTCTATTATAAGGCCCACTCTTAATAACTTTTATGTATTTTATGAAAAATACCCCAATCTAACATTTATTTTTTTAGCTAATTTGAAGCTCATCTACTTAATGTTTTTTAAAGGAATTTTTTTGCAATTTTTTCCTTACCTGTCATGTTATAACCCTGTCATGTCGATATGCAAAACATGTATCGCATACTTAATGCACTCGTTTTAATTGAATTGAACAAACATGTTTACCAAATATTGTCATGATTAATCCAATGTCAAAACATAACACATCTATTGCCATAAGTTAGCTGCTTTCCAAACCATTATCAATTGTATACAGACATCTGTCAAATGCTTGGTTGCACCAAACTTTTTAGAAACTTTAATCGCTGATAAGTTAAATTTAATCATAGAAAACATCAGCAAAATAACAATGCAGAGCTAACATGCATTTTCCATTTTGATAAAGATGCAGTCGTTGCACAAATGAACTTTTATGTTGATTGAAATGTACTTCTTTGTGTACTTTTCTTTGGCCTTTGCCTTTGCTTGCATTATCATGTGGTTTGCCACTCAAATAATTCTCTAGTTTTCTAAGCTAAACAAAAAAATTTTTTTTTACATATTTCCACTTTTTACCCATGCACTTACAAGTAAATGTAAATCATATCTATGAGAAGTTATGTCCAAGTTAGCAGTGATATGAGCGGCAATCTTTGCGCAAGTTATCCCCCCAATTTTACAAGGGAATGATGTTCTACAACCTGTTCTTCTCAATTTATTCAATAATTATTCTTTTGTTATGGAATCATTTAATTTTTTAGTTTAAAACTTGAAAGTTGGTTTGATCGAAACACTTAAAAAAAGCTGCCTTTGGTCGTGAAAGTTGATTTTTATGTTTTTTCCAGAGCAAAACTACTTTTTCGTTAATTTTTAGTAGTTTTAAACTGCTCCACCCTCTTGTCTACTTCAATATCGATTGTTTTGCACTTTACTGTAGGCGAATTTTAACATTTTATCTACATGTATGCCTGTAATTTTTAAATCAAGACATGCCATACATGAAATTCTATTTGAAAATTTGAGCACACCCACTTTAATTGTACTGTGGGTTCTCCCAAAATTAAGTTCAATATTCCTCCTACTCTCATTTGATTTCTTATAGAGTATTTCCTCATCATTTTTTGAACAATGAAAGTGTTGTTCTATATAAAAACAACATTTTCAGTAGTATTTTTTTATATCAAATATATTACTTTCATTACCAATAAAAAATATTTATAAAAACTATTTTGTTGCATGTATTGCTAATTAACGATGCCTTCTCTGTGGCCATATTATTGGACATAATTTCAAGCTATTTTGAAAATCAGGTTTTGAACATTTGTGTTTTTATATAGATCTAATGCATATAACGCCCTAAAGATAACGCCGGTACATCATTATTCATGATCGCATTATGCAAAACATTGCAAATTAACGACAACAAAATATTCAACTTATGTTAATCACGATCTACCCATAAATAATATTTTCAGTTAAAAAAAGTTAAAATATTAATTATACCTTTCGCTACTTTATATATCTAATTACACATTTCCACGAGATATATAAGGAAGTTTTCGATCAAACAGTAATACAAAGGACTTTTTCTCAAGATAAATCAAGTGCAGCTTTTTTGATCTCGCCATAAATTTCAATTATAGTTTTTCTAAGATTGATCCTAAAATTTATTGAGATTTATGAGTAGTCTTTTTTATTCGTGACTCTTTTGGATTTTTTAAATCACTAACAATAGCAACCAAAAATTCTCTCCTTTTTACACTGAAATTATAGGCTTGGTTGTACTTAATATCGTTATCAAACTGGAGTTACTTTATTTACCAGGAAATTTAATCCATATTCTGTGAAATATCTCACACAATTTCATGTGATTTTTTTATATATGTTCATGTATTGATTTTATATAGGGACCATTTGCAAAGTAGGTCCTGTCATGAAGTTATTTTTATATTATTTTAAAATTGTGATGTCAAAAATTTCTATAAATATCATACCTTCATATTATTCAGAACAATGTTTTTCATACTAGGGGTCATTCATAAATTGTTTTATGGTTATTACACATAGGCTTTTGAAAGGTTTATATAAATAACTCAAAACCATGAAAAAATATTTAAACATGTAGAAAACATGTAATATTTTTCATTGGAAACTATTGGTCATTTAATTAACGGAAATTTGAAACCTTCGTCCGTCGATAAAGCTATTAGGTAACAGGTGTTTTCCTTAATAGTGTAAAAACAAGTACAAGATTATGTGGCTTGAACCTGATTAGTCGCCATTTTCTGCATGAGCAACCATTACAACCGACAATAAGCTGAATTGGGCATTCCGTTGAGTGTCTTGATATTCAGCCTAATTGAAGTCATTGTTTCCAAGAGGAGACTTTTTCATATGTGGTCAGTTAATGAGAACACAATTGGAATGGTCAACGCTTCATCGACCAACCCTTAATTGTACCCAATCTGACCGAGCTTATCCACGCTGCATCCTTTCCAATATATCAAAGTACTTCAGGAAGTTCAAGCAATGCTGGTGAAGCAGTTGAACCTATAAATCAGAAGTCAGCGTCATACATAGAAATCAGCTAAATATATAACACTGCCACCTATATTTCCAGAGTTGAAAGCTGCATGCTGACATTATACGTAAATAGGTAGGATTGATCACGAGGTTTCTTATTAAGTGTATATATGTAACCATGGCTGCAAGGTCACATATATAAAAGACATCTGAGAACTTGCATGTTGAGTCTTATGAAAAGTCATCTCTGTAGCTCTTTAAAAACAACTTAAAATGTAATTTTAACAACATTTGTAAGCTTCTTGACGTGCAATATCCCTGATAAGGAAAGTTTATCCTAAAACAAATTCAAGTTGTAGATTGTGGTGTAAGTTCAACATCGTTTATAAAGCTCTTATTTGGTTTTACCATTTACTTGATTTATTATTTGATGGCTATTCCGCTTTGACAACCCATATTTAAACAATGTGGCTTTTATTGTGCTGATGAAATTTCCATAAAATGTATTGTGTGATATATTCTAAAGCCTCTGTCCATCTTTTAAGGAAATATATTCAAATGTATGTTTTGTTCAGTTGGCTATTCAACTTTTGTTAACTAAACTCAGATATAAAAAAACTTTAAAACAAGATCTCTGTTAGTAGGAAGGCATGCCTTAAATTTTAACTTTGTAAAAGCCATGATTATCAAAAAAATTCATCTTGGAAAAGGTACATGATCTATAAATACATGATATATGCCATAAGAAGGCATCATCACAATGCATTGGTACTATAATAAAATAACACTTCTGGTTTTTTAACATCTCACTTTTTGTTCAGTAATCCATATCTTGCACTGAAGCATTAGGTTCTGTGTGTGCCTATGGTGTAAAAGACCGTGATTTGGGGTATCCTGATCGCTTTTACTCTTTTTAAGTCTTTTTCAATGTCCCATGGCTTCATTGACACATGTCATGGCTTTTCTATAGTTTTTGGCAATGGATTGGACGAATCGAAGCAGCGGGGAAGTGACAATTATGATGGATTGCATATTAACTGAAGTGCTATCCTTCTTCGATCAATCATATCTCATTGAAAGATTATCCTCAATCTAACCCAAAGGCCATTTTAACGTTTTGACGAGTGACGACCTCTTCGCAGTTTAGGGACATCAATTATAATTTGCTGCCACTCTGACAACACATACACACCTTAGTCTTGCTTGTTCAAAGAAATATGGATAAAAACTCTTTAGCGGCTACCCCAGCCTTTTTTATCCAAAAAAAAATCCATCCCTTATCCCCTTTATTTTTACGAGGGTATGAAATATAACAAAAAATACTTCACTGGTGAAAATTTTGAACTCCTATATCTACAACTACATGTAGGAATTTTCATCTCTATTATAGACGGCCATCTTGGATAAGAATTCTTGTATCTGTTGCTTTTACATTTCTTGCAGTAATCATATTTATCTAACTACTTTCAGAACTGAATTGCGAATGTATTGAAAAATAAGAAGTTTATTATTATAAAAAATCAAAACGATTTTAAAGTATTTTTCATGTGCTTTTTCAAGAGGTCGAAGCAGAGGCATCTTGTCGTGTTTCAGTAAAACCAATAGTGCTGACTGTTGTGTTCCTCGAGTTATTAATTTTTCACTTTTAATGGCATATTTTGCTAAAAAACACTATTGGAAAGGAAATTGGACGAATTTTCATGATTTGATCAAACTTTCGCTCCTCGATAGACGATATCAGTTTTTTTTCCTCGTTGTTAGCGAGACAAGGGTCCATATCCAAACAAAGGATTTTCTTCAGATATTCTCAGCTGATGAAAGCTTGTAGATTGGAACCGATTGATGATGTCTGTTAAGGAATTATTTGGCTTTAACGCCGTTTTGAGCAATTGTTTTGGAAGACTTATTTGGCGAAATCCTCCATTTCCAAAAACCTCATTTGAAGGTTGATAATGAAATCTCCTGATCTTGGTTTTAACCATTTTCGCCTTCTATATATATAAGGTCTCTTTTCTTTTAAGCTATTTTTTCTTCTCTTTTTGTCAATGCCAGTTAGCCTATTTCTTGCTCCCTCCAATTGCTGCGAACAAGCGGCCATAACAAGCCAACAATGGTAGTAGTCCAACGGTGGCTATTGTCCATCGGAGCAATTTCCCTCACCTTCCTTTTGTCAATGGTCTGGGCTAGACCACCGTGACATATTTCACCATAAAATCGACGTAAGCTGGTAAAGCCACTATATGGTGCTAATAACGGAAATAGGGAGATTATTGCTTTTACAGCGACCGATGATGACCTCACGCACCTTCCATGAACATTTTGCTGGCCCCCATCTTTCAAATAATTCCATTGAAACGATTTGATAAATTTCATTCCACCGTGTTTTTCTATGGGAAGGCCTGAATTACTGGGCAGTTATGGAGGTCCCTTTATGGTTACGGTCACTCTGGTCCGGAGAGTTAAAAGTGCATTCTGCAATCCAATTCTATAATCGGTCTGCTCCCCCTTTTTCCTATTTTTCCCAGGCGATCTGGTCAATAGACTTTATCGATTGAAATAAAAGTTTCTATTTTTTTATAAAAAAAGACGAGAAATTGTAGACATTTACGTAATGATAATGCACGAAATTACATTTATAGGATAGAAATGAGGGAGGGTGGACTTGGGACGAAAACCAACACTGGGACCTAATGGCTGGGGAGAGTATATAAAGGAGCATGATAAATTTTACAAAGTACACAGCACTTGTACTGTAAATTATATTTGTCAGTTTAAATTGATATTATATCTATTTAACATTTGCATGAACATGGTTTACATTATGTGAGTTTTATTTATAATATATTAAAGAATGGCATATTACAATTAAAATAAATTTAAGCAAACATATGAAATAAATAAACAATAAAGCAATTTCGGAATAGAAATGGCACGTCATTTGAAAAATGGACAGTTCATCGACATTTCCAGAAAAGTTTATTTTTTTTTTTCAAATATTACAGCAAGGCTCATAAACTTAAACCTAAAAGCTGCCTGAAATTTCAAAGAAAACCAAACTATCGAAACGCTTTGGGTCACTTAGACCTCAATGTGGTCAGATATTTCAGAATCTCGTGCATATTTCTTAAAATTAATGGCTATATGTCAAAGGTAACCTTCCACCCAAGGCTTTGTATAATGAAGTAGTATTAGGTTCATAAATAAACACTTCTTCGACCATCTGATAAATATTGATTAAAGTATAGCAGAGTTTTTAAAAGCTTTAGAGGGCAGGGCGAAAACATCATATCAAGGTCACTTTACATGTTTTTGATGGTGTAATGTCGTAAAAACGAAAAGTTCTATCGTTAACTGAAGTATTTCCTACAATTCTGTTAAAACCTGGAATGAAGTGTTCATTTATGCATAGGTTTTATTGTCAATAAAAAAAGGGGAAAAGTTGTTTGAAATCGGAAAGTAAAGAAGTCAGTTCTTTTACGATTTAGACACTGCATATACGTTTCCTGGTAAATTATCTGGTAATCAAAAATCTGCAAATATACTGTATATGTTTATTCAAGTTAATTTAAGTTGAAGCACATTTTCTCGAGAATTAATTTTGC
>JAQGCC010006004.1:0-10763 GCA_034698905.1 Xestoiulus laeticollis
TTCCTATAATCCTATTTCTATATATAATTATATATATATCTTTTTGTTAAATTATTGCAATTCAGTTTAAAAATTGTAATTTGTAATTGTAACTTGTAACTAGTAATCTATCAGCGTTGTCATTTCGTGCAATAAGGCCCAGGTAGCACGTGCACGTCTGTTGTTTTTACGCGTAAATTCCTACCTAATGTTTTCGGGACCCTCGTTTGATGATTTACGCCTTTTTTTTTTTTTTTTTTTCCCTAAAGTGGAAGACACGTCGCGTCGCAGTTCCGGCACGCCGTCCACGGACATCTGCTTCGCCGAGTATCCGCTGGACAAGGTGCGTGCGTACTTCACGCCCACGGACGAGGACGAACCCATCGTGCGCGCCTACTCCATCGGCAGCCGCGCGGACTGCGAGCAGCGCCGCAACAAGCTGGAAGTGGCGGCGGACGCTTCCCGCACCAGGGCCTTTTCCGTCGGCAGCAAGGTCGGCGTGCGTTTCGGCAGCCGACTGTCCAGCGCCAGCAGCAGCAGCAACAGCAACAGCGCGTCTTCCTCGACGCAGCCCAAAACTGCGGCCGCCACCGCGGCGGCGGCAGCCGCTGCTGAGGACAGGGGCAAGAAAAGCAGCAGCGCCCCCGTCCTGGGCACGTCGCCGCTGTGCAACTCCTGGTCGGGAACTTCCACCTTCCTGAACCGCATGCAGTCGGGAAGCCGGTCGTCGAACCAGAACGAGGACCTGATGGAGATGGACTTTCCGGAGGGCAGCAACAGGGCAGGATCCGGAAACGTCGGAGGCAGCGGAAGCAGCACGGATAACCTGCGGAGAACTCCGACGGGAACCACCGGAGGCGGCACTTCGGCCGCGACCGCTAGCAGCGGCAGCAGACCGCGGGCAAACAGCCGATCTTCGCACCAGCGGCCCGGAAAACTGGAGACGCTGCAGTCGATCGGAGAGAAGAGTAGCAGCAAAAGTCCGCCGTCGGAAAGTGCCGCCATAACCGCGGAACCGCAGTGGACTCCGTCGCCCAGCAACGACTACATGGAAATGGGAGGAGGAAATCTTGCCGCGGCAACGGGAGCGGGAACCGCGGCGGCGGCGGCGGCTTCGACAAAGCTCGGCGTCGCGAAAGACGGCCTCGAAGCGAGGCAGCCGCCCGACCGCGATTACGTGAACATGAACGCGAGGCGCGGCGAGTCGATGGACAAGGGCGGTGGCGCCGCCACGCTTGCCGGCTTTGCGGATAGGAAGTGCTCGCTGCCGGTGTCCATCCAGGGCACGCGGAATGCCGGCCGCAGGTCACCCGCCGATTCTTCGTCGCTCAACGCCGGCGAATATGTCAGCATCGAATTTGGACGCGGCTATTCCGGACCCGTGCAGCGGTTTAGCGGCCCGCCGTCGGCAGCAGCCGCAGCCGCCGTCCTTTTACAGCAACAGCAACAGCCGCCGCACACGGTGACGGTGGCTGCTGGCAAAATATCTTCCAACCCCGGATACGCAGCCGTGCGGTTTCCGGAATCTCCTTCCGCGCGGCTTACGGCTGCTAAGACGGAAACCGTTGTTTGCGCGGTTGTAGCCACGCAGCCGACCCACGCCAAGACGCTCAAGCCCGAAGCGAAGGCGGCGCCTGAATACGTCAACCTGCGCTACGATAGAAAATCAAGCTCCGCAGGTGCAACGACAACGATATCAACCACCGCGGCGCCACCGTCGCAGACCGCCAAGTTCAGCGACTACGCGGTCATGTCTCCCGCCAAGCCACGCGTCTCCGCCACGGCCGCACTCTTGGCCGCGCAGTTTCCACCTCCTTCTCTCGCCACATCGGCAGTGTCTTCCTCAATGGCCTCCACGGCAACTGCCACCGCAACCGCAACCGCGGTCGAAGGCGCGAGAAGCGCCACGTCCTCGCCCGCCCGCTCCAGACAGACCTCGGGTCGCCGCGGAGGAGCCGCGTCTCCGGGGGACGAAGACGCGGTCGCAACCGCGGACTCCAACGGCAACTACGCCGAACTGCCCGGCGTTTCCCCGCTTTCTGTTTCCGGAAACTTGTCCTCCTCATCGTCCGCGTCTCCCTCAGCCGCGGGTTCCACATCGCCGCAATTGCCGTCGCTGCCTTTGTCAAGAGAATCCTCTTCGGCTAAAGTGTCGCCCACGCAGGAATGTGCCGCGACAGCCTCACGACCCAGTTCCGTGAGCAGCGAGCGGGAGCTGAACTACGCCTCGTTGGACCTGGCCGCGGATGACGCGGAGAGGTCGCCGCGGTCGCCCCGCAGCTCAAAGAGCTCGAGCCTAACCGGAGGCGGTGGACTTGCGGCCGAAGAGGACGCCACCGAAGAACCAATGTCCTACGCCAAGATCGACTTCGCCAAGTCGGACGGCTTGCGGTGCACCGCGGCTACGGCTAGGGAGAACAGGGTCTAACTAAAACCCTGCCGTCGGAATCTTAAGACTCTCGAGACGGTCCAAGAACCACATCTAAGGCCGAGCGCTTCTGAAGGGGGATGTGGTTGCGGAAAGATGTTTTGTAACCACATCCGAGAACCACATCCAAGACCGCGTGCTTCGAAAGAGAATGTGGTTGCGGAAGATGTTTTATAACGTCATCCAAGAACCACATCTAAGACCGAGCGCTTGGGAGGAGAATGTGGTTGCGGAAGATGTTTTGTAACGACATCCAAGAACCACTTCGGAAGAGAATGTGGTTGCGGAAGATGTTCTGTAACCACATCCAAGACCGAGCGCTTCGGAGTAGAATGTGGTTGCGGAAGATGTTTTGTGACCACATCCAAGACCGAGCACGTCGTAGGACGATGTGGTTGCGGAAGATGTTTTGTAACCACATCCAAGAACGACATCCAAGACCGCGTGCTTCGGAGGAGGATGTGGTTGCGGAAAAATGTTATGTAACGACATCCAAGAACCACTTCGAAGGAGAATGTGGCTGCGGAACATGTTTTCTAACCACATCCAAGACCGAGTGCTTCGGAGGAGGATGTGGTTGCGGAAATATGTTACGTAACGACATCCAAGAACCACTTCGAAGGAGAATGTGGCTGCGGAACATGTTTTCTAACCACATCCAAGACCGAGTGCTTCGGAGGAGGATGTGGTTGCGGAAATATGTTATGTAACGACATCCAAGAACCACTTCGGAGGAGAATGTGGTTGCGGGAAGATGTTTTGTAACGGCTTTTCCTAGACGGCGAGCTTTTCAATCATCCATCTTGATGACTTTTGAACTTGGCATCTTAAGATGCGCGGCTGCTGTTGGAACCAACCGCGACGAGACTCACTTCGGAGACTCACCGTGTGCTTCTCCTCTGCATTCGTCAGCCGCTCCGGAATCAACTTGCATCATTCTCGGGTGGTTATCCAAGATTGTTGCGGCGCTGCTTTTAGCGATATATCCTTGTTGTTGTTTTTTTGTTTATTTGTTATCGTTATCCCTGATGGTGCTTGGCGCAATCTGGCCGGAGAGAAAATTCCGGATGTAACTATATACGCGAGAACCCTTTCCGGACTTTTTAACACGTACAATCTTTTTTGTGCTCCCGTTTTGCTTTTTTAGACGAACTAAAGTCGACACGATTAGTCCGGAATGGACCGTTAAGTCGATTTTGCTCGTCTATAATTGCTAAACGGGAGTTTAACGGGAACTAAACGGCTCTTTACGGGCTAAGCTCTGCGGGTAGCAAGAGTTTTTCCGGATGTAATCCAGAAATTTTGTTGGCGTTATCAATGTCTGAATCAGAATCCTGTATTGTGAAGGGATTTCCCGTAAAGCGGGCAGCTATCCCTAAAGCGCATCCCGAAAAGCGGGAGTTTTGTGGCGGATCAGAATAGGGATTTCCCCTAAGCGTAGCAACTATCCGGGAAATTCTTCCCGAAATGCTAGTTCTTGTGACATGGGATAAAAATCGGGAATTTCGTGGTTTCGTGGCGTTGTCTGGATCAGAATCCCGGATTGTTCAGGGATTCCCATAATGCGGGCAGCTATCCAGAAATGCATCCTGAAAAGCGGGAGTTTTGTGGCGGATCAGAATAGGGATTTCCCCCTAAGCGGAGCAGCTAACCGGTAAACGCATCTCGAAAGGCTCGAGTTTTTGTGAAATGGGATAAAAATCGGGAATTTCGTGGTTTCGTGGCGTTGTCAGGGATCCCGGATTGTTCAGGGACTCCCGTAAAACGGGCAGCTATCCAGAAATGCATCCTGAAAAGCGGGAGTTTTGTGGCGGATCAGAATAGGGATTTCCCCTAAAGCGGGACAGCTATCCGGGAAATTCTTCCCGAAGGTCTCCAGTTTTTGTGAAATGGGATAAAATCCAGAAATTTTTCAGGCTCAGAATCCCATAGAGCCAAAATGTCATACAAACCGTCGTGCTGATCAGAATCCGGGAAAAAATGCAGTTTTTCAGGAATTTACGTAAAGTGTCAACTATCCGGAAAAGGGATAACGAAAGGGCCTAAAACCGCTTACGGGATAAGATGCCACGAAAAGGACGCGGAAAACCGCAGCGAAGATTCTGGCTAAATCTTGGGATCGGGGAGGCGGTGAATCCCTTGTTTTTCAGGGATTCCCGGAAAGCGGCAACTATCCCGAAACGCATCCCGAAGGGGGAAAAATGGCCTAAAACCGCTTACGGGATAAGATGACCCGGAATTTTTCAGTTTCTGATTTTTCTCTCCTTACTCATATCACGTTTTTTAGGGGATTTCCCCTTCGAAAAAATATCCCGGATCGTTATCCCGTTGGAGGATAAAAGGGTCCTTACCGTTAACTAGGGCTTGGGCTTCGCTCGGCAGCTTTTTTTTTCATCCCGGTTTTTTGTCGTTAAAATAAATTTCCCCCACCCTAGGATAACAAAGATTAGTTATCTTTCGTTAACCGGTTAACTTCTAATCGTTATAATTAAAAGGGTTTAATTTAATTGAAATACAGCCAATGCTCATTGGCTTATCCTATTCCCGCCCTTTTTTTTTTGAATTTTTGAATCTGGCACGAGTGCATGCGTGCGCGTGATTTCGTTCTAGAAACAGATCTGGCACGAGCGCGCGCGTGCACGTGACTGTTTCGTTCTAGAACAGATTCCGTTTGTGGAACACGTTCGAAAAAAAAAAAAATGGCCGCCTCGTTCCAATTATTAACGATTGTATTTTCAGTTTGAATTATTATTGAAAATTTATTGCGTAAAATGTAAGTTGTTTTTTTTCCAGAGATTTCGACGAAATTGTCCTCGATTTGAATTTGTAAACAAGTCTAGTGGTAATCACAGCACTTTACGTAATGCAGCAGGTATGTGTAAGTGAAATAATAATCGTGGTTGTTTACATTATTTCGGAGGCCCGCTAGCTTACTTCCAAAATTGGTATTTTGAAATTTTGACCGTGGACTAGTTACGTAATTTTTTTTCGACTAATTTAGGTTAAATATTCTTCTTCTTTTCCCTTATTCCCCCACATCTAAATAACAGCTGCTTTTTACGCTTCTGATATAAGTGCTGTTTTTTTTTTTGTTTATCGATTTAAGGGGGAACTGAACTGCATGTTTTGCAATGGGGGAAATTTTGATACATACTTTTAAAAAAAACTACTTGTTATAATGCAAAAATAAAAATTGATAAAAATGCAGTATTTTAGTAGCCACTACATGATCAAAATTTCATAATTTTCCCATTTATAGGGAATTTTTAAAAAATTAAAAACTTAAAATACTCGTGGTGTGCACGTGCAGTACGTTGCATGTGCCTTTCACACACATGCCAGTGCAAGAATTACCCGCACATGCAAAACTGCACGTGTTCACCACAACAAGTATTTTAAGTTTTTAATTTTTTAAAAATTCCCTGTAAATGGGAAAATTATGAAATTTCGATCATGCAGTAGCTACGAAAATACTGCATTTTTATCTATTTTTATTTTTGTATTATAACAAGTAGATTTTTTAAAAGTATGTTTCAAAATTTCCCCATAGGAATGGGGGGGTGTGCAGTTCAGCCTTAAAAATAACGATGATATCTGATTGGGAAAATCGCTCGTTAGGCCTAATTTGCATTTGCTTTTTTGTGTGACCCATTTCCTCTGTTTTGAGGTCCTATTTACCAGATTTGAGTAAGGTCTACTGCTTTCGGTCCTGGTTCTTCCTTTTGGGTCCGTTTACAATTCCGGGTCTTATTTGCCCATTTTGGGTAATTGCCACTGTTTCTGATACCCCTCATGGTTTAGAATATGGTGTTTGGTCTGACATTTTGGGCCTGGTTCACTGTTTCGGGTCCATCGGGTTATCGGATTTGGACTAGGGTCACTCACTACTCGATCTTGAGATCCATTTTTGGCTAGGGCCTCTAACTAATCTTAAGACCTGTTTATTTATCCATTTTTGGGGCACGGTCTGTAATATCTGAGTTCCATCCGCCATTTGGGTCCTTTTTACCCGCTTTCAGTAAGGTCAAATACTCCTGTTCTCCGTTTCGGATAAGGGCTGCTACTTTTGGACCTAGCTAGTTCTCTTAAATGACCTTAAATTACCTAACCATACCTAATCGGCCCCATGTTGCGGCTTGTTGCTCCTAGGGTCTGTTACCCAATTTTTGGACGCGCAAAGTCCTAGGTCCCGTTACCGACATTTTGGATGTTCGAAATCCTAGGGCCCGCTACCGGATATTTGGACGTGCAAAGTCCTAGTGCCTGTTACCGAATATTTGGGACACGCAAAGTCCTAGGGACCCGTTACTGTATATTTGGACGCGCGAAATCCTAAGGCCCGTTACCAACTATTCGGCGCGCAAAGTTCTGGGGCTCGTTACCAAATATTTGGACATGCGGAGTTCTAGAGCCCGCTACCGAAAATTTGGGACGCGCAAAGTCCTAGGGCTCGTTACCAACTATTCGACGCGCAAACTTCTGGGGCTCGTTACCAAATATTTGGGACGCGTGATGTCCTAGAGTCCATTACTGACCTTTTGGACGTGCAAAGTTCTAGGGCCCGTTACCGACATTTTGGACGCGCTAAGTCCTAGGACCTGTTACCCAATCTTTGTACACGCGAAGTTCTAGAGCCCGCTACCGAATATTTGGGACGCGCGAAGTCTTAGGGCCCCGTTACTGGATATTTGGACGCGCGAAATCCTAGGGCCCATTACCGGTTTGAAAGTTTTTGTTTTCCAGTTTTAGTTTGGCGAAAGCGTTTTTTTTGTTGTTGTCTTGTTTTGAGGCTTTTTTGGCCCCTGCTGCAAATAGGGCATGATACGAGTCGCCCCCTATTTTTCGGTGATTTCTGCCACAGGTATCGCCACTATCGCCGGTTACTCTAGCGCCCCCTGTTTTTTTTTCTGTTTGTCGATTTGCGACGTTGTTGTTTGTTGTTTCACGTGGTTTTATAAATTTTTGTTTTTGTTTTTTTGTTTACAGTTTTTACATGATTAATATTATAGCGTTTAAATGGAAAGATGAACTATCATATCACTATCACGCAATTCTCCCCCTCCCCCCTTAAAATGACGTCATTTTTATTCGAGGGGAGGAGCTAGGGTTTTTCCCCTGAGAAACTCGGTTTTTTCGTGAGATTTTTGTTCTTCGGAAAAACGAGAAAAACCAATTTATTATACGGCAAATATATTATATATATATATAATATCATAAAAAAAAGCATGTTTGAAATCCGAATTTATTATTTTTGCGCCTATTATTGTTACGATTATATCAATTTATTATTATTATTATTATTGCCTCTTCGAAAGTCTTAATAAAAAAAAAAGTTCTTGGCAGAAAACACGTTGTCCCAAGTTCTGGAGGTCAAAGGGCAACTTAAGTACAATCCAAAATCGCACGTGGAAAAAATTCCAACATATTGCTCGTGCGTGTGCACATGTGCAAATTCGCATTCCATTAGAATGTTTTCACGTGTAAATTGCGAGGTTGCACATGCACTGGCAATGCTGGAATTGCACGTGAATAAATTCTAATGGAATGCGAATTGGCTCGTGCATGTGCACGCGCGCAAAATTCGCGCATTCCATTAGAATGTTTTCGCGTGTGATTTTTCGATTTGCACATGCAATTTGCACAATGCTGGAATAATTTGCACGTGCATAAATTCTAATTAGCCTCATTGGAATGCGAATTTGCGCATGCACATGCGCATATGCACGAGCAATATATGTCGGAATTTTTTTTCACGTGCAATTTCGGATTGTTCTTAAGTTTACTTTTTTTTTTAAAAATAAAATTTACAAGTCTTAGTAAAATTTACGAAAATTCGCCAAATACACATGTATATATAGTCGCCAAATTTTCTGAGTGCGAGGGTAAAAAAAACCCGTTTTTTTTTATTATCAAAATCCTTATTTGTAGAAGAAATCTGGATCTTGTTATACGAAATTTCGTTGAATTGGAGAATGAGAAAAAGGCGTTTTTTTCCGCCGCCAGAAGTCGCTCCGTAACGTCAACGAATATATATACATTTGTATTTTTTTTTATATTATTAATGGATTAATGGAACATTCCCAGCCGGCTGACGGCTGGAATCGAACGCGGTCTCAGCCGCCAGCCGTTCCACGATCATTTTCGGAATTCAGTTCCATTCCTGATTTCGTAGGAATGCGACGGTCGTGTTTTTTTTCGCTCCCCGGTTTAAAATTTACGCTTTTGGTGAAATATAATGAAATCGTCGACGATAATTCGGATGATTCGTCGGATTAACTTATAGATGTATACACATAGGCAAAAGTGAATGAACGATATATAGAAATATGATGCGGAGAGCCGCAGTGTATGCAGCCGCAAAAAGACGGAAACTGGATTTAAAGTGAGTGCTTGTAATTAGCTGCTTAAAATTGAAGGCTCAACTTTGGAACGTTTGGAACGCGTTCTTTCCACTCCGTGTACGTGTACGTGTATGCATAAAAATTAGGCCTATAAATAAGGAGGAGGAGGAGGAGGGAAAATGATTTTTCCTTATAAATATATGGTCAGAAAACGAATAAAGGAAGAGGAAGTAGAGGAGAGGAAAGCTGATTGTGTACGTTTTCTGCAGATCGTATAATTAATCAACACGCAGCTAAGAAGAAGAAGAAGAAGAAAGAAAGATAAGAGTGAAAAAGTGTAAGAGCGAATTTATAAGAAGAAAGTGGGTGAAAAAATGTCTGGAGGAACACCGAGCAGACAGCGCTCTCTTAAGGATAGACTCAAGGATGCCTGGCCGTAAGTCTTTTTAACACATTTTTTTTAATAACATATCTAAATACATATGTACATGTAGTTATAATTAACAAATTTAAGGCCCTAAACAGGGCTGTCGGCTCTCTCGATATAACGAACGGAAGACGGGCGCTGCGTGGACACGAAAGTCGCTATACATGTATAAGGTGCAGGGTTTTTAAAATACGGTGCATCATTGTCGTAAAAAGCTATAAACAAGACGACGTTACTGTACAAAAAAAATGTGGGGGGGGGGGGGGGGGGGGGGATAAACGGACCTCTCGATATAAAGAACTCGCGGCATTTCGTTCGTTCTATCGAGAGCCATTTCTGATTTGATTGTGTGTGTGTACGTGTGTATTCTGACTTCATTGGGGGAGTTTGAACTGCAGTGCAATTTATGCTATTATTAGGGCTATAGGCTATAAAAACACGTTTTAGTGCTCTCGGTATAACGAACAGTGTATTGGCCGGAACGAAATGTCCATAAACGAGTACATCTATATGTAGTGTCGTAGCCTCTTGATATAACGAAATGTCACCAAAATACCTATAATGTACATCTCGCATATTAGCAATTTTAATTTAGCCTCTCGATATAACGAACAGTGTCTGGTCCCGACCAAAATGCCTATAATGTGCATCTTGTATATTAGCAATTTTAATTTAGCCTCTCGATATAACGAACAGTGTCTGGTTCCGACCGAAATGCCCATAACGTACACATGTAGTGTAAGTAGCCTCTCGATATAACGAACATGTATCTGGTTCCGACCGAAATGCCCATAACGTACACATCTAGTGTATAGTAGCCTCTCGATATAACGAACATGTATCTGGTTCCTACAGAAATGCCCATAACGTACACATGTAGTGTATAGTAGCCTCTCGATATAACGAACATGTATCTGGTTCCTACCGAAATGCCCATAACATACACATGTAGTGTAAGTAGCCTCTCGATATAACGAACATGTATCTGGTTCCTACCGAAATTCCCATAACGTACACATGTAGTGTAAGTAGCCTCTCGATATAACGAACATGTATCTGGTTCCTACCGAAATGCCCATAACGTACACATCTAGTGAACGTAAGTAGCCTCTCGATATAACGAACATGTATCTGGTTGCTACCGAAATGCCCATAACGTACACATGTAGTGAACGTAAGTAGCCTCTCGATATAACGAACATGTATCTGGTTCCGACCGAAATGCCCATAACGTACACATCTAGTGTATAGTAGCCTCTCGATATAACGAACATGTATCTGGTTCCTACTGAAATGCCCATAACGTACACATGTAGTGTAAGTATAGCCTCTCGATATAACGAACATGTATCTGGTTCCTACAGAAATGCCCATAACGTACACATGTAGTGTAAGTAGCCTCTCGATATAACGAACAGTGTCTGGTTCCTACAGAAATACCCATAACGTACACATGTAGTGTATAGTAGCCTCTCGATATAACGAACATGTATCTGGTTCCTACAGAAATGCCCATAACGTACACATGTAGTGTATAGTAGCCTCTCGATATAACGAACATGTATCTGGTTCCTACCGAAATGCCCAT
>JAQGCC010006005.1:0-10763 GCA_034698905.1 Xestoiulus laeticollis
TGTATGGTCATCGCTTTTGCTGAACCTCCATATAGCAGATCCCTCCGAATTACATACCCCATGGCACGGTCCCAAGCGAGTACGCTATATACAGGTTTCACTGTATTGCCAAGGGCCTACGTTCCCTTTGGCCCTTACCAAGAACCTATAAGCACCCTGTAAATCATTTTGGCTTTTTCTAAGGGTCTAAATGCCCTTTGAACTCCTCTCAATGGCGCCTAAGCACCTTTTGACCCATTTTGATTCATGGCAAGAGTCTCAGTGCCTTTCAAATGCCTAGTTGCCCTTTGACCCATTCGATTATTGCCAATGGCCTAAGTTCCCTTTGTGGGATATGGTTTATAATAATCACAAACTTTTATGTTTAAAACTATCGAAATTTACTTTTTCTAAAGGTACAATGTCTGCCCAACGTGGCCACAAGTACAACAGCAAGAACAGATACAAAAAGAGGGAAAAACCCCTGTTTTCCCCATTTCCAGTGGCTCACTCTGGCGTCTTCTCCAAAAGGAGGGAAATTCAAATCTTCTATTTCCCAAACCCCCTTTGACCCTTGTCAAGAACCTAAGCACCCTGTGAACCATTTTGGCTTTCTCTAAAGGGCCTAAATGCACCTTTGAACCATTTCGATTCTAGTCAAGAACCACACTGCCCTTTAAACCATTTTTGCTCATGCCATGGCCTTTCGATAAGGACCTAACTTAAGATAAGCTTTGTCCCAGGAGGGTAAACTTCTTTGGGGTAGGAATATCATGTAAACCCTACCATAAACTAGTGCTTATTAACCAATGATTCTCGAGCCCCACGAGACAGCGAAGACGCAGTCCTACGTCCGAAATAAAAATGGCGTTTTCGGGATTCGTTTGAATAAAACTAGTATCGCTTTCAAGAGCCTTACAAAAAAAAACCGCTACGTGTTCTGAAGTGTCCAAAATCTTCTCCAGCATCTTCTTGTTGACCTCTTCGATCTGATCGGGAATCTCCATTGTGTCGTCATCCGTCAACCATTCCAGGACCTTATCCTCGTCGTTCAAATCCCCTGAAACAGTGGGCAACGATATATCATCTACTCAACTTTAAAATCCAAAATGCGTAAAAGCCGAAAAGCTCACCCGCGTAAATGATGGGTTGTCCGTTACGAAACAGCGCTAAAGACGGGAAATGCTTGATGGCATTTTTCTTGGCGAAAGCCGTGTCTTCGGTGGTCACGAAATGCATCCCGTGTTCGTCCGTCTCGTCGTCTATGTTCTCGAGTTCCTTCAAGACGTTATCGCAATCCCTGCAATTTGGGCCAGCTGAGGAATAAAAAAAAAATGAAAAGCGCGTATGTTTTACAGGACCGTTCCGTCGAAACCCAAAACAGGCACGTTGAGAAACTTAAAGTTTGCGTACTGAAAAACACGGCTACGTATTCATTCTGCTCGATTAAATCGTCCAGCATCTCGTCTGTGACTTCCTCAATCGTGTCTTCGTTCTTCTGCGTTATCAACCACTCGAGAACCTCTTCTTCCTTCGTCAAATCACCTAAATAACAAACAACGGTTTCTTCGCGATTAGGAAGGACCGAGCGAAATTTCCGCAAACCCGTCACTGTAATATCGTCTTACGAGTTTTATCGGCTAAAAAAAAAGACGCAAAAAACCCACCTTCGTAAATGCTCGGAATGCCTCCTTCGTAATACACTAAAGTGGGAACGGAATCGATGCCAAATTCCTTGATGAGATCATCGTTGTCGATTTTGACGAACTGGATACTGTTTTTATCCGTATCGTCGTCAATGTTTTCCAGTTCTTTGAGCACGCGTTCGCTAGTCTTGTCACCTTTATCGTCTGAAAGCAGACAGAACGATGAAAGCATCAGTCCAGTTTGAATACATGAGTACAATATCAAACTGTGATATCCGTATGCGACCTTAATCCGTTCCAGAGATCTTTGGATTTATACCAAACGGGACGTATAACGAACAAATATTTCCCATGGTGAAATAATGGGAAAATGATTAATCCAATTCCATGAAAAAAGACTTTCTATTCGCATATTATACATCGAAAGGGGTTGTATAACATACTTTAAACACTCTTGTCATACTTAGGTTTTCGTATTTTATAAACAAAAAAAAAACATTAATTATGGCAGAACTTACAATAAATTCATCTATTTGGATAATACAAAAGCGAGCTTCCTCACAATGCACTAATGCTATGCGTGATTGCAACTTATCCTTTAGGTCGGCAACCTAGCATAGCACTGGTGCATTGCAAGTAAGCTCGCTGCCCCTTGAAGTAATACGCAATAATGCAAATGTGAGCTGTCCTGCAATGCATTAGTGTAATGCGTGATTGCCAACATTCCCATGCGTTGGGCAACCTAGCATAGCACTTGTGCATTGCGGGGAAGCTCGCTGCCCCTTGAAGTAATACGCAATAATGCAAATGTGAGCTGCCCTGCAATGCATTAGTGTAATGCGTGATTGCCAGCATTCCCATGCGTTGGGCAACCTAGCATAGCACTGGTACATTGCAAGTAAGCTCGCTGCCCCTTGAAGTAATACGCAATAATGCAAATGTGAGCTGCCCTGCAATGCATTAGTGTTATGCGTGATTGCCAACATTCTCATGCGTTGAGCAACCTAGCATAGCACTAATGCATTGCGGGGAAGCTCGCTGCCCCTTGAAGTAATACGCAATAATACAAATGTGAGCTGCCCTGCAATGCATCAGTGCTATGCGTGATTGCCAACATCATACGAGACTCCAAATTGGCATTCGCAAATGTGCGATCTGCAATTTAAATGTCGCGAATAGGATTCGTACGATGAAAGTCGTACTGATCGAACGCAATTTGAGAGGACGCAAGTCTGACTTATACGAAAACTTACAGAAGAGCACGGCCAAGTTGGATGACTTCTTGATGAGCATTTCCAGCATTTCATCGGTGACGTCTTCGATTTCATCCGATTCCACCTGATGAACAAGCCATTCCAGAACTTTTTCCTCGTTCATCAAATCGCCTAAATTTTAAAAAAGCCGGGCATATAAAAAAAAACATCTACGCAGTGGCGGACTTAAGGGAAAAGGCGCAGGGAGCAAAGCCCATTAATGGCGCAAAACAAAAAAAAACACAAAACTAACCTTTAAAAAGACGCGATACCTCCTCCCATCCAAAAAGTAACCGGGGGAATTTCCCGGTTTTTACGGAGTCTCGCATTCCTCCATGCGAGACTACGTAAAAAGTAACCTGGGGGAATTTCCTGTTTTTTACAGTCTCGCGTCACGTTCGCGTGGGAGATGTTTTTCCCTGTAGGTACTAGGTGCCCATGGGCCATGTAACCCTATGTTGCGGTGGCATTTGCCCTAATGTTGCGATTCATCACCCCCTATAAATGACAGGAGGGCGCAGGGGGCAAATGCCACCTTTGCCACCCGTTAAGTCCGCCACTGTTAATCTACGGAACCTCGTTTTCAAAAACCTCGGCTTACCGTCGTAAAGGCTGGGAATCTCGTTTTCGAAATAGACCAGAGCGGGCAAGTCATCGACACCGTATTCCTTGGCCACTTCATCGTCGTCAATTTTCACGAAAGTGATGCCGTGCTTGTCGGTGTCGTCATCGATGTTCTCCAACTCCTCCAAGATCTTCTTGCTCTTCTTATCGTCCTTATCGTCTAAAAGATAATACAGTGAAACCTGTCAGATTGAACACCTTTATAAAGTGAACACTACTTCCCTAACTTGTACACTTTTGGCTGGTCCCGGACAGCTTCCATAGAAATAACATTAGGACAGACCTCGATACAATGAACACCTGTATACTTTGTACATTGAACACTTTTTTAGTCCCCTGGATATGGGTCTAACCTCTCTACATAATACAATTGACCATTGAGTTCCCAATTAAGCCCCTAGACTCTAGGGGCAAGATGGCGCTCTACAACAATCAGGGGAAATTCCCTTATTTGGTCTGTAGTTATTTTGGGCACTGGTAGCATAACTACCACCTACGTTGGCATTTGGCTCCGAAATTTACAGAAATTTAACGAGATTTAATGAACATTTTCGGTAAATTTTCATCAAATTTAATTGTTCAACGTTAAAAAAAATTTCCGAAATTTTGATGAGAATTTCCCTAAAATGATCAACTACATCAAGTTTCAGTAATTTCGTCAAATTTCAGAAAATGTTAATGAAATTTAATCGATTTTTAGTCGAAATTTGGTACTTTTACAATATATGTGCAGAGGTTTTAAAATTGCGATAAATTTGCAGTAAATTTCATCAACTTTTCATTAAAATTTCATAAAAATTCCGTTTAAATTTGACGTAAAATTCATCGAAACTTGACAAAATTATTGAAAACTGATCGTTTAAGGCTAATTTTATGAAAATTTGCTTGAACTAATCAACAAAATTTGATGGAAATTTAAAGATATCATTTTAACCAAAATCAATAAATACACCTCTCGCAGTCATAAATTGCAGTGGTATATTGTCCTTTCATAGCAAACCTCCATACAATGAACACCTGTCTAATGTGAACACTTTTGCCAGGTCCCATGGGTGTTCAATGTACAGAGGTTTCACTGTATTACCCATACAGCCAAAAACGTTCGCTAAATTCCGCAATACGTTGCAATTGTCCGCTGCTTACAAAACAAGACGGCCAAATGTTTGGATTTGTCGATGAGCTGCTCCAACATCTTGTCGGTGACGTCTTCGATCTCGTCGCTCGAAACTTGTTCGATCAACCATTCGAGCACTTGGTCTTCGTTCGTCAGATCCCCTGTCGGTGCGGATTTACAATTTTTAATTCCGGATCGGTAAATTCACGAGTCGGGCACTACGGCAAAATCACTTACCGTCGTATATGTTGGGAATTTGATTCTCGAAGTAGACGAGTGTCGGTACGTCGTCTATGCCGTATTCTTTCGCTTCTTCGTCGTTGTCGATCTTGACGAACGGAATGCCGTTCTTGTCGCAGTCGTCGTCGATGTTCTCCAGTTCAGCCAAGACCTTCTCGCTCTTCTTGTCGTCCTTGTCGTCTGTCAAACAGAATCAAGCGTTAACGGATAACGACAACGAAAAAAAAAAAAGCCGTAACTGCGTAAAGCCGAGAATATAGTTACAGAACAGAACGGCCAGTTGTTTCGAGTCCTTGATCAGCTTGTCCAACATTTCGTCGGTGACGTCTTCGATTTCGTCGGCAGTCAGCTGATGGACGAGCCATTCCAAAACGGCCTCTTCGTTGTTCAAATCTCCTGAAATTGGACGCAGCGACAACGACATTGTTCAATTAAAACGTGCGGTGACCCCGTGCACTCCCAGCACAAAATCTACTGCAGTTAATTCGAATAAAGTGAAATGTTTTTGCAATAAAGTGCAGTTTACAGCAGAATTTTAAAACTGCTGTTTTTTTGCAATTGTGTATGGCAGAAAAAAACTGCAGTAAAAAGGGCAATAAATGTACCGTAAAACTGCAGTTTTTAGAGGAGGGGTGGAAATACAACATTACTGCACTTTTAATAGGGCACTTTTACTGAAAAAATGAAACATGGTGGAGACTCCGCGAGAGTCTGTAGCAAGACCTAGGGGAAGTTCCCGGTTTGTACGGAGTATCGTAGGGGTGATGTTTTTAAGGTGGCGAGGGTTGATAAGCCGACAAACGAAAATCGGCTTTATAACAAGATGGGAAAGTGGTATAGTAAGCCGGAAGCCATCCAACAAGGCAGGCTTACGGTTACACGGCCAGAAAAAAAAAAAAGATGACGGCTGCGATGACCCCGTAAGAAGAATAACAATTATTTGTAAAGTTCGCCATTATTTATGTTAACTGGATGGTAGATGGAAAGCAATCGTTACTTATAAGGCCATGATAAATAGGAGGTAAGTCAAATTAGGTATTTCTAGCTAAGAAAAAGTAGGGTTTAGTATAGGTTGTTGGAGCTCGTTTTGTAAGCCAGCTATCAGTTGGGGCTCCGCAAACGAACAGACATAAACATATGCACTTTAATATATAAGGATAAACTGCAGTAATTCGGATAAAATTGCACTTTTTGTTTCATTACACATGTACTACAGAAAAACTACAGTTAATGTGAAGAAGTGCAGTAAATGTGCAATAAATGTGCCGTAAAACTGCTGTTTTTTCAAATAAAACTGCATATTAACGGCACAAAAACGGCAGCTTATCTAAACAAAACTGCATTTTCACTGCAGTATAACTGCGGTTTATCCGAATAAACCTTCAATTTAACTGCAAAAAAAAAACAAAAAAAACAACAGTTTATTCAAATAAAAATGCAGCTTTATTACAAAATAACTGCAGTTTTACTTCAAATGCATAAAAACTACAGTTTTATTTAAATAAACTGCAGTAATTCAGATAAAAGTGCAGTTTTTGTTTCATTATAATGTAACTACAGAAAAACTGCAGTTAATGTGCAGTAACCAACTGCAGCTATGACAAAATATATTTTCTGCTGGGATGCATGTGCACGGATCAACGCACGTGCAAACTGCACGTGCACCGCACATGCACCGGCACGTGCAAATAAAAATGTGCACGTGCAAACCGTTTCCATTTTGAGTTTCAAATAATTCATTCTATCTTTAGTTAGCTAATTCGATCTTGATTCAACAACACTTCGTGTAAATATAGTTCCTGTTAACTGTTAATTATTAAAAAAAATAACATTTTCATTTGGAAATAACTAAACGCTTATACGAATAATGGCGGTTAGTTTCGGAAACTCACCGTCGTACATGCTGGGGATTTCATTTTCAAAGTAGACGAGCATGGGTAGATCATCGATGCCAAATTCCTTGGCCACTTTGCCGTCGTCTATTTTCACAAACTGGATACCGTGTTTGTCGGTATCGTCGTCGATGTTTTCCAACTCCTTGAGCGCGTCCGTGCTTTCTTTATCGTCGTTGTCGTCTGCGCAAGAAAAATTCAAAAAAACATCAATCTCAAAAAGTGTAATTCAGAAATGTTATCGACTTGAGTTTCTCGTAAAGAACTCACAAAAGAGCACGGCAAGATGAGGGCTCGAGTCGATGAGTCTAGCCAAAGATTTGGCGGTGACATCTTCGATGACATCGTCCTCTTCACCCAAATTCTTCTGGGTCACGAGCCAATCCAAGACGTCTTCTTCTTGGGTCAAGTCACCTACGGGGAAAGATTGAAACGTTATTCTTATGACTGATGAAATTTGAAAAATTAGACGAACATTCCTGTTAGTTAATTGTTTCCCCGAGACGATTCGGGTCGGTTAAGATCTTGTTATGGCTCAATCCAGACCGTATCCATTCACAGACTATATATTCGCGCTAATATGTAGCAAAAAGTGGATAAACTGGTAGAAATGGTAAAATGATAAATAAAAAAAATTGTAAAAGTGGATAAATTGGCAAAAGTGGCAACGATGGTAAAAAGTTGCATAAGTGAAAAAAAATGGTATAAAGTTGCCAAAGTGGTAAAATTGGCCAAAATGGTAAAAAAAATTTTTTGGTAAAGCATTTGGTAAAAATGTGCACGAATGATAAAGATGGTAAAATGTTGTAAAATTGATAGAAAGTTTCACAAGTGGTAAAATTGGAAAACAAATTGCATAAGTGACAAAATGCATATTATAAATGCAAAAATGGTAAAAAGTTTCACAAGTGGTAAAATTGGAAAAAAAAAAGTTGTGGAAAGTGACAAAATGTGCACAAATATTAGTAAAAAAAAACGGTAAAAAGCTGCAAAAAGTGGCAACATTTGTACAACTGGTACAAATAATAAAGTCACCAAAGGTTGAAAAATTGACATACATGGTAAAAAGTCACAAAAACCGGGGGTAGAAAGGAACTTAAACCAGCTCAACTTTCTGTCTAAACCATTACTAATTAACACCATGCCGATAAAATATGTGTAAAAAACAAAACAAACCTTCGTACATAAGAGGAATTTTCTTCCTGTAATAGACCAGAGTTGGTAAATTGTCGATGCCGTATTCATTGATCAGTTCTTCGTCTCTGATCTTGACGAAAGCGATGTCTAAATTATCGGCTTCATCGTCGATATTCTCCAATTCTTTTAATATTTTATCGCATTGCTTGCATTGGCTTTCATCTAAAAATATTTTAAAAAATAAATAAATAGAACGATAGATTAATCCATTGTTGTATATTTAGAATGTTGGCCGCGCGTGCCAGTATTCTATAATCATAGCACGTGCTTTTTGATGCGCGTGCAATTGGCGCATGCTATACAGAGTTCCATTTTCGGGTAATTTCGAACACGTTCCAATTTATGTTCAGAAGGCGATTTGGTTTTGACCAAGAAGGATGTACACGTATAACAAACATAAACTCGCTTTCGTAACATCTACTCGTATTTATTTTTTCAAAATTTTGAAAACCGGAAGGATGTGACATTTATCCATTGGATTTCAGCAGCTTTCTCCGAGACATTTAAACGCAAATTTTGACTGTGACCAGGTGGTAAGTGTGATGTGCACAGTTGATCAATTTATTTTTACAGCAGGCTAAAAATGGGATTTAATGGGTGTCAATGGAGATGCTGTTCTGTTGAATTTCCGAAGTCTGCTCTCGAAACAGCGAACGTTAAACGGATGGGACAATCGTTCGTTATACCGAGAGGCTAATGTAAGATAGTAATTTATATAGTCTTCTGTCTCAATTTAAATTAAATTCGTTCGTTATACCGAGAGGTTAATACATGTAAGATAGTAATTTATTGCGCCTTCTGTCTCAATTTAAATTAAATTCGTTTTACAATGAATATAATGTCACTTACTTGGATCCACGACTTGGGCTATTTAAGGATGCTCGGGGTCAACAGTATAGCAGATAGTGCGCTTTGTCAAGGTCACCTTGACAGTTTTAGAGAAGTGTGGTGATAATGTTAAAAGTTAGCTATACGAGGAGCAAAATGGTTTACAAAGAGCACAGATTTCAATACGATAGTAAAATTTACCGTAAAATATAGCAAAATATTACAAATTTGCAAAATGAAAAAAATTTGGAAAAATGGTCTTCATTTTCAAAATAAATCCATTTCCTGACTTTTTCAAAATAAATCCCTTCTCTGAATTTCTAAAAAATACACTTCCTCTGACTTTTTTTTTCACAACAAATGACCTTCCCTGACTTTTCAAAATACACATTCACTGCCATTTTTCAAAACCAATCACCTTCCATGACTTTTTTAAAATACATTTTCCCTTAATTTTTTTTTTAAAAAATACACTTTTCCTTATTTTCAAAATACGTTTTTCCTGACTTTTCAAAATACATTTTTCCTAAATTTTTCAAAACACACTTTCCCTGACTTTTTCAACATAAATTCCTTTCCTGACTTTTCAAAATACACTTTCCTTGAATTTTTGAAAACAAATCACTTTTCCTGACTGCCAAAAATAAATCCCGTTTCTGAATTTTTCAAAATATACTTTTCCTAACTTTTTTAAAAAGTAAATTCCCTTTCCCTGACTTTTTCAAAACAAATCCCTTTTCTGATTTTTCAAACTAAATCCCTTTCCCTGACTTTATCAAAACACCTTTTCCCGATTGTCAAAATAAATCCCATTTCCTGAATTATTCAACCTGGATGACTTTTAACCCTGACAATTCCAGTTTATTCAGATCTGCTGGAAGCCCATTAAATACCATATTAATGATCCTATGCCGAACAAGGCCGCAAATTGATAATTTGCCACGCACCTCTGAGCTTCAACACTATAGGCACATACAGTAAAAGTATTCGAGTGGCAAAAACAGTGTTTATTTTTACTCGGCACCAACAGGAATGTAATTCAGCACTTGCTTCTCGGTTAACAAAAAAAAAAAAAAAAGTCATTTTTGTGACGGGGGAGGTTTTAACACTTGCGCAAAACAGTCGCACTCAGCCAATTTAGCATCTTTTTTTGGGAAGATGGCAGAAATCCTGTGACGTCCACCGTGACGGGCACCTGCTTATTAAGTACTATTCTAAGGGCCGGTTGCACCAACCGAAGTGAAAATCTAAGGTTTACTAACCTCGGGTTAAAATATTACAACTCCTGGTTAACCTCCAGATTCCAACATGCAGAAAACAAAATGGCAGCCATATAATTCTAGAATATTAACACCAGATTATAGAACCCACGTTCCAACGTGCAAAATACAAAATGGCCGCCGTGCAATTCTAGAATGTTAACACGAGGCAATAGAACACCATGTTCCAACGTGCAGAAAACAAAATGGCAGCCGTCTAATTCTAGAATATTAACACGAGGCTATGGAACCCATAAGTTCCAACGTGCAGAAAACAAAATGGCCGTCATGTAATTCTAGAATGTTAACACGAGGCTATGGAACCCATGCATGTTCCAAAGTGCAGAAAACATAATGGCAGCCATATAATTCTAGAATATATTTTCCCCTAACCCACGCTTGTGCAATGCAAGGGTGGATTAACCTAGTGTTATGAAAGCAGGTTAACCTTAAGGTTATTCTTAACCTTTGTTGGTGCAACCGGCCCTAAAGTACGATTAAGCCAAAAACATTCAATAAATATGCCTAAATAATGAATTTTAAAACTTGTTTGCCCCAATGAGTTGCTTCCATCATTTTTCCCTCTTTGATGTCGAAGGTTGAAAATGAACAGATTCGGGAATTGACGGGAGTGCAGCTCAGTGTCAGATTGACTCACTTTAAGGGGAAACTAAACACCCCGTTTCCTATGGGGAAAGCTCTCAGCCAAGTCAGCGACTTGTGTAATTAAA
>JAQGCC010006006.1:0-10763 GCA_034698905.1 Xestoiulus laeticollis
AGCGGGGAGGAGCTTCCTTCACTTTTTTCAAAGGTTCCGACGCCAGTGCACATACTGGTTCACCTCTTATACTGTGCAGGCAGTACATCAACGCAGATATCGGACTAGTCCATATACAGGGAGAGAATCTATAGAATGGGAGAGAGAGAAGGTTCACCTTCTTCTTGTAGCATTTAAAAATTGGTGGTGAACCAGAGAGGGAGAAAAGCGAGAATAAGGAGAGCTTTAACGTATCACAACAGTGGACTTGCAGCAAGTACATATACACCCTAAAGCATTTTCTTTGTCATATTTGGTCGCCTTTTATTTTTTTAAATTGAGGACCTCTTGTGGACATATTCGGTGAACCCGCATTTTCAATTGAATTTCAGCCGAAAATGAAGTGGATTAATCTCTTAGCTGTGTTTGTTGTACTAAGCGTCCTTGCAATTTCTGCCCAAGCCACGAATAAGAAAACGCAGGTAAGAACATTAACCTTAAATATACATATACACCGAGAGCCATGATATCATGATTATATAAGACGTCTTTTTGGAAAGAATTTGCCACATTTTGAGAATAAAATTTGCAGTTTTTTTTTCAATCAAGACTATTCAACAGTAATATAATTGTTATATTACAACAGTTTTTAATGTATTTCTAATTTCAACCCACGTTGCATTTAATAAAACCTAAAACAAATCATTCCATTTTTTCATATACTGTAATAAAAACTTATAGGTCGACGAGTTTTTAGGGTGTTAACAAAGTAAACAAGAAAAAAGATATACTATTTATCGTTATGTCTAAATATAATTACCAGGGCAACATAAGATACCTGAAAGCCAAAATCAGTCGTGATGAACTATGTTAAAAATGAGTTCAAATAAACAAAAAATAGTAAAGGAAACTTGAGTGTACAATAGGTATATACAGACCCATAGGTTTCATTTATCAACCCTGGGACTTTGATTTAGTCAGCTAACACTGTAGATTACAATAAAACTGGAATACTTTAGTAAAAATGTATAAAATATACATGAAGCTTGTGTTGTAATCTTTCATTGTTTATTGAAAACAGAACATGAGGGGATTTTTCAACATGCATTAGCTAAAACAGAATAAAGCTTATCTTAATGAGCTGTGAAATAAGCTTAATGAATATTAGTCCCTTGCAAATTTAATAAATGATGTAGGTGTGCCCTGGATACCCAAAATATGACACACCCGGTTTTGGTAATGGTAGCTAGCTAACAAGTCAGATTTTGAGCAGCAAAATATAAATTCAAAAAGCAGGTACATGTACCATCATGGCACCGGTTAGAATACTTGCAAATAAAACACACTGCCGAGCCCCAGAATTTCTAAACTGTTAGAAAACAGCACGACATTTCCTTATGATGAAAAGAAATTCTCCAACCATAACCAAGCTGGCAGACACGAAACAATGCACACCTGCAATACCCTCTCTAAAATTCCTAAAAAAATGAAAAGACTCCAGACAAGGCGGTGGGAAAAGTCATTCCCCCTTCTCCGTAAAGTTTAGGAGCAATTACTCATCAGCATAGCTTAGTTTTCTTCACACGCGTCTATGGTAACGCTCTTTTTTTTGGCAGGGTTTACTGTCAAATGACAAGAAGATTTGCCGTTTGCATGAAACCTATAAGTATTTGCCATATTTCATAGCAAAACATCCTTTTTTCTCCTGTCTTATCATCTCGAAGTACTCAAAGAATGGTTGGCTTTTCGACTTTTAGGAAGTCAAAGGGCCATCCATTGCAAACAATCTTGATATAACCGCAGTGTAAAAAACAGACCTCTTTTTCATTTCATGATCAGAAACCTATAGCTGCAACATCTATTAAAGGAAATATAATGCTTAAACTTGGAGCAATTTCTTAAATATTTCATTCCCATCATCACTCAAAGATTACTCAAAGAATGGTTGGCTTTTTGACTTGAAGGATCAGTCTAGAGGTCATTCATTGCAAACAATTTTGATATATAGTAGTAGTGTAAAGAAGACAAGCCACTTTCCCTTGATGATCAGAAACCTATCAATTAAAAGAAAACAATGTTTAAGCTATGAGAAAATTACTCAAATAACTCATTCCCATGATTGTTTCTTTTAAACGATTATATAGGCTATTCAAAGCATACTCAAAGAATGGTTGGCTAAGAATGCCAAGAAGCCATTCATTGCAAACAATCTTGATATACCACATTGTAAAGAAGACAAACCTCTGTAATTTCATAATCAGAAACTTATCTACAGGAATTAAATCTACAGGATTTAAAGGAAATAATTACAAGAACTTGGAGGAATCCGAAATTATGTTACCGTATAAATGCTCGATTAAACCCGGGTCTCAAATAATCCCGTTCACGAGCGTAATTGTTAATGAACCTCGCGTGTTATAAGGGTAATCCCCTAAGTGCTCGCGCCTTATACATTTTCTGATAGCTTCCACGCAGTGCATAGGGGATTTCCTTTATTATTGAAATATCAGGCCAATAAAATACCGGTATATGCTTGTTTCTGATAAGTTTTTGTCATTTTTAATTTATTGAATCAAAACTGAGGGAATAAAAATAATGAACCCCGTTCACGAATAAACCCCTAGTCAATGTTCCTTAATTACTATTAAATAAATCCCAGCTAGGGGGTTTATTATACAGTTTTTACGATATATGAAGATTACCTGACCCCTTACATATCATTATTATAATATTATTATAAAATTGTTCTATTCAGTCGGACCAGTAAAATGTTTTGTAGTCAAGCATCACCTGATCTAAACGCCCTTGGAGCATTAGTTCTCTTGTAGGAAAATGGTCAAAAGCAACCCGAATTGACCGCATTTTCAACGCTTGAAATGACATAAAGACACCTTCGGAAGCTACGCAAACCTTGCAGGGAGATAAAATACTCTTCTATTTTTATGGAATTCCGTTTCTAAATTGACGAGAAAACGAAATCGAACAGAGTATATATATGCAGTACCGCACATTGCTCGTCCTATATGCTGCAGAAGTGTTTCTGTATTCCTAAGCAAAGTGCTTTCAATCTTTCATCTGGATTTATAGCCGGGTTATGGTTGCACTATTTCACATAGACCTAGACGAGAGAGGGGCATCACATGTGCAGGATATTCCACTGATGGACTTTTTACATTCTTCGTCAAAAGCCTAATGCATAATGCATGCAAAAAAAAAAAAAAAGAAATAGCATGCTGTGAACCGTAGCATAGTTCGTTGCGAACAGATGGCCTATAGCACGATTTCTTTCTCTTTTTTTTTTGCATGTCTAGCACAAAAGCTTACCGGTGGAATATAACTTCAAGCTTTTAGAGTTAAACTTATTATGAAAAAAAGCCCCCTTCTCAAGACCTTACCCCTTGCTGTAGTCATTGTGTGCAACCTAACATTAACCAGCACGCCATTGGTTAACTTATGAAACTTCAGACCTTCGACTGCTGCAGGTTAACAACCAAGAAAATACCTTTTCCTTGATTCACCACGTTTTTTGATTGACGATATTATCCTTGCTTTAGTATTTTAAATGGGTTTGTCTCGCAATAATCGAGGCCTAAATATATTGCAGCTAAACAGCCCTAGCTGGTAAATTGTAATTGGTGATGTGAGCCTTGTGTCATACCATTATGGCAATTCCATAGCAAACAGCGACTCAAAATTAATGCTTAATTTATACCATTATTAAGCTAGATGGTCATTGATATATAAATTACAAGCTTGCACGCATGTCCCATTAATTAATAGCATCAACTTCACTATATTCTATTGTATGCAAATATAAGCTTTTGAGCTGATGAGCATAAGGGGAGAACTATATATATATATATATATAACACCAGATCCTGCCCATTGTCGCATTGGTTACAATGACTAAGCTGAATAATTCTGGTATAATGGTGATCTTCACAAATTACCTATGAACGGCAACGAGATTGCACTAGACCAAACAGTAACAAATACCACATTCTTAGCTGATAAGTGTTATGAAAATTATGTCGGATTCAACGTTTTTAGGTATGAAAATTGAGCTTGTAAGTAACGACATTAACGTGCCATAAAATATACAGGTTGATATAACAAATTAACTTATCGATGTAACAAATTAACTTATTGATATTATTATAAATTAACTTTATTGATGTAACAAATTAACTTATTGATGTAGTTTGAACCATTGCCGAAGATGTGCTTTTATCAATTCCAATAAGCAGTTATTAAATATAACAGCTTGTATATGTTTAAGTTAGTAGTTGCAAGTAAAAAATGCAAGTTTTTATACCAAAAACCGCAATTTAAAAAACCGAACTTTACCCAATAAATTATTTACCATACTACAGATTTAAAGCTGCAGTTATGGGAGAGGAAAGAGTAATCTATAGTAGGATATTTTATGGAATTTTTACTGCTGTAGTTGCTTAGTCACAACGATTTCTTTTTCCCTTGTGAAGAAGCTATAGTTTTGTTACGAAGGATCGTAAAATTTAGTGATGAACAATGAAAGTTACACATGACCTGTCTATAGATACCAAATTTTCGAATCGCACCAAATTCTTGATATGTCTGATAGCTAATAAAATTCAAAATGAAGAACATACGTATTAGACCTAAGTTACCAGGCGCTAGAAAAGGGAGAAGTGTTGCTATTTCCTTTATCTCTACAGATTGCCCAATAAAAATGTTTAAAGATGTTCTTTTAAAAGATTTTCTATCTTTAATAAACAATGTGCCACTCATGCACGTGTGTGCATATCGTGCCAGAATCATGCAACTCAGCAACTGTAATGCTACTCTACTTTAATGGGTCGATCTGCTATACACTCGTGTTATCTTGAACACCACGCATTACGTGTTATGGACCATAGTCTGTTTATATTTCCATAAAACAAAATGAAAGATAAATAAGCAAATCTTTCGCGGAACCTTGGTAACATACGCGTGTAGATACATGTATCACAACTGCACAATATCACGAAAAACAAGTTGGCTATAGCAAAAAGCATGTGTTTTGTAATTCTCAAAAAAGCAGAGGGTAAACTTGGAAAGATCATGAGACAGAAATAGCATTCAACAAAGATTGATGTTCGATTTTCTTTGTAGCTTCGAGGAATTGAAAATGTAGATGAAATTAAACAAAGGCTAAAAAATTTCCAAACATGAGTTATCAAGATAGTGCTTGTTAGAGATGATACCGACACAACTCAACATTTTTTGATTTTTGAATGTTTGCACAAAAAATGGGGTCAAAATCTTGTATGCTTTTATCGAATTTCATCCTATCCATCTTGTTTATTGTGTATTTTATCATAAATAACAATATTTAAGTTGTACATTTATTGTTTATTCGTTATAGATAGCAGAATTTGCACGACAGCTATCTTATCTCAAACGTACTACATAATATTTTTGAGAAACTGTATGTGTAATTACATCATAACTGTTCCCCATTATTGGGATGGGATTTCGTAACTGTTTTATTATTAAAACCATTGATTTAACTTGACATTAGCGTTGTTTGGTTGTTTGTTTGTTTCAACCTTTTTGAGTTCCTTTTTGACCAACTTTTACACTTCCTAAAGTACTGAAATTTTGTGAGTAGCTCAGTCACATGGAAAATTTGCATCTATCCAATTTTAGTATAGTTTGGTGACACTTAAGACCAACAAATTGCAATTTTAAATGTAAAAAATGCATTCAATGATGCCAATGTATAACGTGTCTTCATTCGATTTCAATAAAAAAATTACGAGTTATACTGCCCAAGCTAACTTAATGAATCACTATAACATAAACCCTAATGCAGTC
Source organism: Xestoiulus laeticollis (assembly GCA_034698905.1). NCBI lineage: Eukaryota > Metazoa > Arthropoda > Diplopoda > Julida > Julidae > Xestoiulus > Xestoiulus laeticollis. The sequence goes on from JAQGCC010006006.1 coordinate 5,818, forward strand.
ACTTTTTATTGGGTAAAACTGCACCGTCCATCAAAGGGAAAGACTTAAGTATGAAAAAAAGATTGCCATTACTACTTATTGCAGAACCTAACATGATGCTTAAATAAATAAGGTCAATATAATGGAGGTTTTACAGTGTGACAAAAACACCTATTGTAAAATAAAAACTAGCATCACAATTTGCAAAAGCTTTTATATGTGCTAATTTTCGTGTTATAGTGGCACAAATGACAATCAAAAAAGGTCAGCAGATTATATCTAGAAGTTTAGTTATTCCGATGATTGCAGATTTCACGAAGGTTAATTAAGCAAATAACATTTTTGTTTGACCAAAACTTGCAGGGTAGTGTCAACAAACTTAAAAGCATGCATATCAAGAATGCATGATTACTTCATGAAGTAAAGCATAACGTGGCCTTCATTATATTAACAGACAGATTAACAGTAGTTTCGACGAAGGTACATGTATCATTACCCAAAAAAGCTAGATTAAAAGTAAAAATCTGACCATTATTAATTTTCATTATTCCCCATAATTAAGTTGTAATGTGTGCTGAGTAAACTGTGTTTGCATAGAATGAAGCAGCATTATAAAGTTAAAAGTAACGAGTAAGTGTGATTTTCCATGTTCTAATGATAAAATAGGGTTCATACGTCAATACTAAAACAATATTGGTTTTGATTTCTTAGCAGAATTCTAGCCATAAATAAATAGAAGGACTATAAATGATGACTACGGCATTTGTATGTACTATGGGCAGCAAGCCACTATTAAAATCATATTTTAAATCATCCACAGGAGTTAATTTAAAGAAACAAAGAAATATGAACACAATCATAATACGCTGAATGAAGATAAGGAAAATCATCCATCCCAAGTCAACATTTCTAATAGATATGCTTAACATGTGTCAACAAGTGCATTGTCCCTATTCACTCTTCATTCCTTGTGTAAACACTTCCAAAAATAACAGCCATTAAAAAATTAGCACCAAAATGTCGACATACGGATCAAGAATAGTAAAAACTTTAAACTAGAACTTCTTTCAACGCCAATGAAACATGTTTTTTATGAAGAATAAGTTCCAAACTAACTACAAAAAACAACCAAATTGTAATCTAAACAATGAACTTCGCAGTATGTGTCTAGTTAAACAATGGTTAAAATAATTTATCCTCAATTTGTTCTGTTCTTTAACAACACTACAGAGTGGAAAAAATATACATGTACACCTATTTGTTTTTCCCATTCACTTCACTCTCTACAAAATTGAATTGCATGGGATCGACATAAGAGGAAAAAGAAAATGTGTCAATGCAAGAGTTCATTTCCATGAAAAATGTAGAAAAATCGAATTTGCAAATTTACACATGACCCAGCTATAGTGCATACAACATTGCAGTCGTATGAGGATCACTTTCGATTTTTGCTAATGATAGTATACAAAGCCTATTATGAGATTATATAAAATGATGCTATTAATATTATGAATAAATTATGCAATTAATTTTTCATAAATGTTTCACTATGTAATCTCAGTGATAATCATGCTACTGTTTTTTAAGCATCTGTGCGATATTATTACATTCATGTAGGCCTACAGGTAATGTAAAATTGCATTTTGAATCATATGCATTTAAAAAGTGAACGCCCTGAAATGCAATTCTCAAATGGAATATCAAGTGGCATTTCTGTACAAAGGGCGTTTTGTTCATCTACCCAATGAGTAATAAACAATGGTCTATTGAATATAACCCGATGTAAAAAAACTCTTTACCATAATAGCAAAATAAGCTTTTCTGAGGAAATAGTTGGAACTATAGATGTCGCAATGCACTGATAGTGTTAAAATTAAGATTAAAGGAATTTGGTAATGATTAAGGATTATTAACCTCTGGCTCGAGCAAACCCTATACCTTAATGCCTGATTCACATCTAGGCGGATTTTGTCCGCCAGGCGGAGGCGGACAGCTCCACGCATGCGCAGTGCATCTTTGGCCATACTTAATTATGGCCAAAGATGCACTGCGCATGCCAGGCGGACAAAATCCGCCTAGATGTGAATCAGGCATTAATGTTAAATTTTCAAACGCCATTTACTCCATAACTTGTAAAAATAAATTAATGAAAATAAAATGCTCAATATTCATTACGTATTTGTGCATCCCATCAAAGACACCCCTATTTCAAGTACATGTACATGTATATGCAATTATGAGTTGATGCTGTTTGCATTTGACGAAATGAAATAGCCAGCTGGATGCACCAAAACGTGATGAACATTGATCATTTTTTCTTCTTCATTTATTTTTATAAGTTATGGAGAAATTTGCTTTAGAAATGTAACATTGGACGTATAGGGCTTGCTCCAGAGTTTCATGAACTTTAAGTTAGAATATTTACAACACGACACAAATGTCTACCTGAAATACAAAAGTTTCTATTAATATAAATGAAATATATAGTCCATATATTTACGAGGATACACATAAACACCATTTCGTGTCTCATAAACACAATAACTAAGATTGTTGTGGAAAAGTTCGTGTCATATATGTTCTGAACTATTATTTCCAAATTGAATTCAGTTCTGATCATATATGCCCATTTTTCAAATGACAATTCAGTACGAGTTTGCAAAATTTACCACCAATACAAAGAAAATCAAAGGCAAAAAAAATATTTTAATTTCACAGTTGTCATCTGATGGAAGCAAAAATTTGTCTCTAGCTAAGATGAGAAAAACATGGGATGCTTAATTAGCATATTTTTCCACAGACCCGGGTAATGTCAAAATTATGCCTACGATAAACGAAGAATGTGCCGCATTAGCAAGAGGTGGCATATGTATAGCCATTATCGAAGCAAACGCGCATGAAGCGTTGTTAAGGAGAGGAGTCTCGTAAACAGGTTTTTGATAATATGAAAAAAATGCATTCCCTGTTGCATACTTAAAAGGAAACCGAAGTAGGGGGTAAATGTGCATGTCCATTCAAAGAAGAAGAAAAAAACAATACTGCATACACAACAGTGGCCTGGCCATGCATGCAGCCAGTTCCAGAGTGGCTCTTGCATGCATGGTGTTTCAGCGGTTGTATTGCTACTTGTGTTTTGTAACAACTGTCGAGAGCTTTTTTGCCATCTTTCGCTCATTGCTTGACGCGATGCTTCACGTTCTATACCAAGCTCGATTCATTTTATTATTGACTAAAAGTCCCATTATTTTCCAACATGAAAATAGTTGCTAAGCAACGTATCGAGATGAGCACGAGTGACGGCACTGCACTGCTCTGTATTGTAGTAGACCCTCTTCTGAAGGGATGAAAGGGGGAAAAAGGAAAATGGGGGTAAATATGAAGGCGTGGACATAATTTCTAACCCCAAGTATGACGAATTACCCTTCCTACTGTTATAATTGAAGACAGTGGAATGTCCTAACTGTTCCCTCTTCTTCGCTAATTAGTCTTATTCAGTACTCCATGCACCATCTGTGGGCAGTTATGTATGTGACAAACAAAATGGCGGTTTTGGAGTATTGCTTAACTTTTATTCAATTATTGTCTTAAAAACGAATGCTAACCACAATACATGATAGTGGGTGACATCAACTAAACCCAATATTTGATACATCTACATGTTTTTTTCAAACACGTTAATGTGTTATACATGTATAACTATATTAATCTCGACATTCCAAAATCGCCATTTTGTTTTTTTGTGTGTGCAAAATCCTGTTTGAAACCAGAACAAAACTTAATTTGTTCCAATTATTTCAAAATAGTGCAAAAAAGCATTCCACCTACCCAAACAAAGATAAAAGTTTCGCAAAATTGCATTTAAAAGAACAAAAAGTGCTAAATTAAATTGATTGTTCCAATGAACGTGTTTGAAATATTAACACCATAATTTTTTATCTTTTCAAGGATCATATATCGAAACACAAGCCTGAAAAAGCCCATAAGCAACACCTGTGGGCCTCAGCAAGTGCGGGACAAAAAGTCAAGGGAGAACATCATGATATCAAAGTAAATTAGTGCTTTAACTATGTCATAATCCATAATGCTAACATTATTTGTTTTTTCAACTTTCACAGCCACCGACATCATCATTAAACGAAAATCAATTTTGAAAACCTAGAATTAACAGTTATTATAATAACAAGCTTGGAGCCCGCTACTAAAAAGAATAAAAAAATAACCGGGAAGATCAAAGTTGTAGCATTATAAAGAAATAAAAATAAGATCAAATAGGCTAATTAAGTTTATAATGGAAGATGATGCAAGGATTATCTTCATGTATTTTCTCACTGACCTGATTATACCCTACGAGTACTGAAAAAAAAGGATGAATGACGCAATGCAAATGCCTAGACCAATTAAAACGAGAAACTATTAAATTTCTATGGGATCCTCGTTGACCTAACTTCAGTAACAATTAATGCTGATATTAAAAAGCAGTAATCAGAAGCCGGAAATGCAATGCTTTCCCATACAAGTAAATCAAACATCTGACATGTCGGCTTAATAATGAAGATGGATCACCAGAATTTTGCACGTTAACCTTAAATTTACTCCATGATTAAGATAGATTCTTATAAACGTTGGTTTAATGAGAAAAACAAAAACAAGTAAATGTTTTTCGAAAGCTTTTTACTTTTAATATTTTCTAAAAAAATCGTTGTCTGAAATGTTCAAGCATCCTATATTCAAGCAAGTTTATAACTTAATTCCTAAATGTAAAACTTTATAAATAGAAAAAGAAACTAAGATTCTATCAGACAATTTTTGTCACTCAGTTCATATTTTTACAGTACTTGAAATTCAATTTATCAGGGTGTTTATTGAAGGGATGTAGTTACCACTCAAAATCCCTTAAGCCCCGTTCTCACGGAGCCAATAAAGCCGCGACATTGATGCCCAAAAAAGTCATGATTTCTGTCGTCACG
>JAQGCC010006007.1:0-10763 GCA_034698905.1 Xestoiulus laeticollis
GGTGTGAATTAACACGCAATAGTTTTCTTGATCCACATAAGTTGAGCTACATCAACGTTGGTGTGAATCAGGTGTTACATGTAGTATAAAGGAACACCGAATAAAATTAGAATTTTCTTAAAGAAATCAACAGATTTGGAAAAGTACTGGATGACTGATTTACTGTAAAAAAAATGCTATTTACCAATAAGTGGAAAAAATGTCAGATTACATTGACAAAGTATTGGCATACTTTGTGAACCTATAAAATTATTGCCCTAAATACTAAAACATTAAATTAGTTTTGGTATGGAATCATTTATTTACATGGAAAAAATAAATAAATGGAATGCAAATTACCAATTTACCTCAAAATGTCAGATTCCATTGATAATAAAGTATGGGCAAACTTTGTGAACCTATTAAATGATTGCACAAAATACTAAAATATACAGTAATAAAGTTGTACTTGGTATGAAAGCATTTATTTACATGTACATGTAGCCAAAAATGAAATGTAATACATGTACAATTTATTAATTAAGTGGAAAATGCTCAAATAACATCGATAAAAAAGTAAATTTGGAATACTTTGTGAACCTATAAAATGATAGCGCAATAAAGTATTTGTAAAACATGGTTGAAATTTAAAAGCTGAATGCTTCAGTTATATCGTAACGGCGCTTCACATTGGCTGCATCCTCTGTTTAGCACAATAGAAGCTGTCTAAAAGTATAGTCTTATGAAGTTGGGACCAGTGAAAAGTATGTTTTTAAGGAGGATATTCTTTTACACAAGATGTTTTAGATAGGTATAATACTGTAGTCATTGCAATATTAAACCGCCCTTCACTTTCATTTCTGGTTTTTCAATCTATATAACGCGCATGCGCACATCCATCCTAATGGGAATTTGTCTGACTTTTATTTCGTCTACGATAAAATAGAAAACGTGACCTGGGATAATAATATAAACGTTATTTTCATAAAGTCTACATGTACATGTAGTTTCAAGCAAAACTCTCAAAATATCAATTCTTTAGTTTTCTCAGATTAGAAAACCAAACAAAAAAACAACATACAGTATACATGTATTTACAAACCTTGCCGCGGAACAAGTAAGCGATATCGAACTCGAAGATAACAAAAATAACAAATTGAAGAAAAATGGAAAATAGCACAATCTCGGCCAAACTAAAGAGAAACTATCCAAGCAATGGTTTGATACTGCTGGGTTCACAAAAAAGCCATTCGTAGATTTACAGTACATGTACAATGTACATAAAATACAGGGGTTCCACAAGACTGAAAATTCAAAAAAAAAAAAAAAACAGAAGCATTTTCATAAAGCAATTTACAATAGTGTTGAAAACACTCATTTTGGTGGTATAAAAGGTGGTAAATGAGTGTAAACTCAGTTGGGTTCAGAATAGGATAATTGTATGTCTATCTCCATATAATTATCCAATTTACAATAGGCTCCTTCACGCTTTTCCCGCGTAATTAGTTGCGCGCATGAAAAGCGCATGCGTACATCAAATTACGCGGGAAAAGCGTTGCCAGCTTGTGCTTAACAGCGCTCGCGTGAAGGAGCCTATTGTTAATTCTGCAAATGACTGTGCACTTTGACTTCATCTTGGTATCATACAATTTTTTTCCACTTGTCATTTCTTTATTTCAAATTCATAAATAATACAAAAAAAAACATGCCAAACGTAAAATTCTGTTGAAATTAGTTCAAATGGGAATTCCCCCTTTTTATAGACACGTACAGCTGGGGCTAGCTGGTCTTTTGTGATAACTATAATAAATGTCTATACAGTACATGTACATGTATGTGAAAACAAATGTTAAATTTATTTTGAAATTCCCTAACTAATTCAAAATTTCTGAATATACTAGTACAATGTACCAGACCTTAGGACTAGAGTTTGAAATGCCATGATAATTTTTTGGTAAACTAGCTATGACTTAATTTCCATAAAATTAATGTACATGCAAGTTAAGGCTAAAAACCATCTATTTGTTGGTAGTTATTGAAAATGAAAAGTTAATATGATGATATTTATTAACAGATGTTCAAAATATGAGAGTTGTATAAAAGTTACCACATACAGTACAGTGTAAATCCCAAATATGGCTTCTAAATTTATTTCCTCAAATTCACAAGTGGAGCATTAGTTCAAGCTATGATACAGTATATCCAATATGACAAAATCTGTATAATTGGCTAAATTCATTCTCATAAATTGTAAAACGTTACTTAGGACAAAGAAAAGAAGAAACGTTACTTTGTTATTTCGTCGAATTCAACATGCAGGCATCCAAGTTGCTTAAAATTCGCTTGTCAATTAACTGTCCACAAAATGAAGATTAATGAACGATTCACAGATTTCCGCATTAAAGCCTTCCAAGGTCAGCTTTTATGCAATTGAATGAAAATTTCTTGCAAATGACTATTGGATCAAATTAATCTCCAAAAATATATTGCGCTCTTAACCATGAAGGCCAACCTACGCATTTATGGTGTATGCATAATGATGTGAATTACATTGTACGCACATGAACATGTTGGCCTATATTTAATATGCAAACAGAATTTAAAAGAGAGGAAAATCTTAAAAAAGTTTGAAGATTCAATTTAATTTTAAGCTACATGTAAACGTTTACTTTCGGAAATGGAAAATAATGAAGAATTTCGATTTTTATCGATTTTATAAAAACAGCGTAGAGCATGCATGAAGCATGGCATGGCCTTAAAATGTAGGGTTTCCCTTGGGCTATCGAAACGCAGCATTTCAAGGCCATGCCATGCTCTACGCTGTTTTTACTCCTGTTACTTTTTACTAAGTACTGTTTTTTACTTTTTTACTACTGTTACTGGAATAACCATAATGTTCAGTTCACAGTACTTGTCAAGCGTTAAAAGAAGCAAACATAACATGACACCGTCATATACATGAAGCGTCATTGCTATTTTTGGCGAAATGAATGGCTCAAAATGAAAAAAAGGCGCGATATTTGAATTAATAAGTGCGCGTGGTGTTTCACACATTAATTTCATTTCAAATCAATTAGTTACCCTACAATCAGCAAAAAAAAAAAATCATTTGGAATGGTAGACCTAGATTACAACAGAATAGGCCAGATATGGCTCAATAAAAGTTAAAGATAAAACTTCACAGTGTCCAAGCAATTCCAGCATATGGTACCAAACAGCTACATGTACATAAAACTAAACTTTATTCCAGAGATAAGAAAGAGAAAATTTGTTCGCTTTTTTAAGAAAAAAAAAATCACAGAATATACACGTAAAACGAGGTTTCTGGCAAAAATGGTAGTGCATTGTACTGTATTATAGTTTGCATATACATGTACATGCATTTGGCTGTAATGGAATGTAAAGTACTAAACTAGTATTCAAGGGATAAAAGTGGAAAATTTTGGTCGCTGTTTATAAGTAAATTAAATATACTGAAAGTATAGAGCACCTCAATACAAAGATTAATATTAAGACACTAAAAAGATAAAACAAAAAATACTAAAAAAGTGCAATACTTACTGTATAATAATAAACACGGTCTAATTACTTATGTTATTTGTATAAATAACAGAAATGTCCCAATGCTGACCAGAACTTTCCAAAAATTCCAACAGTAACTGATGGTTGTCACGAATTTCATACATAATTCCTGACTTTTTCGAAGTGCATTTCCCGACTTTCCTGATGACTTGATACCTACATGTATACTTCAGGCTATAATTTTAACATTAAAAACAAAATAAAATTGATCCAAGTAAATCTAATTGAGAGCATCACAGCAGTGCTTTATTGAACACAAACAACAGTTGTTGAAGAATCACAGCAACGCATTTAAATTTACAGACATTGCATATCTAACGTCAATATCACATTTTCATGACATTCGTTGTTGATTACTGGAACATAGGAATAAACATTACCACAGCTTGTCTTAAATATTACCAATTTTATTCTTCAACAGCATTAAGTACGATATGGCAACCAACATTTCCTCTTTCCAAAATCGCATTTTTCACATAATTCACTTTGGTGTGGTTCTTTCAACTTTTTGCCATCGTTTTTAGGATTAGGCTTGATTGGTCCAATCTTGTCGCCTTTACTAAGAATGATATACCTAAATAAGTATGAAAAATTTCAAATTAGGCTATCGAATCTGCTGCAATAAATGCGGAATATATCCCCAATAAAGATTTTGGTTTGAATATTTCAAATGTACATTATAAGTATAATTATATATCATATATAGCTTTAAGCTCCAAGCCAGACTAGGCTGGAAACGCGCGTTTGGCTAGCCTCAAACAAGGCTTTTAATTAAAAAATAATTTTCGCACGAGATATTAATGCGTAAATTTTATAATTCTAGAATTTAAATTAAATTCGATTCCCTGTTTGAGCGTTTCCAGCCTATAGTGTTGCCTGGGGCTTAAAGTAACAAGTTTACGAGAGTACGAGTAAGCTAAATCGTGAAAATTTGGAGCAAGTGGCTTGAACATTATCAAAATTGCCTTCCGGTATGCAAACAAATATAAAAAATAGTTACAAGTGTATGTACCCTAGTGAAATATTATACATTTATATGACCATTTTTAGTTAATGCAATATGGACCTGCAGGGGTGGAACAATCATATGTGTACATATACATTTTACAATGCTTGCAGTAGGCCTACATGCATGCCATTATGTCTTAATTTATATTTTTTAAATACATGTATGACCATATATGTCATTTTATGTCATAGTTCATATATGGAAGAAATCATGGAAGTAGATTTTGATACAGTAACCTTATACATTATATGTACTAAAATACAGAATTGGGTACATACGCTCGTATACTCCCATGTATAGACTAAAATGCAATATATGCTAATTTTTTCATCAGTACGTGGATCTATTGACACATATTCGGATATACAAATAGAATACATGTATCATGCATTGCAATATATGCGACATATTAATACTTAAAGCATTTATGGCTCTACAATTATAAAAATATTTTTCAGCAGGAAATACAAGTATATGGACACACAGGCCCTATAAGTCCATGCATGATTTTATATTCGATGATCATACTTTATGGACTAAACTGCATTGGTTTAATTTCCCATAAATGTTTATGAAATTTATACATATAAATGTATAATTTTTCTACCCGAATATGGAAAAATATATGCATGTAAGACTTACCTCTTGATCACAACTTGCATCATTTCTTCAATGGTATCGTGCAAAACAATGGGACTAAATTCATTCTTACATTTGCAGCACTTTTGTTTAAATCTATATTCTATCTTTGCTTTCTTAAGATCTATCTTGAGCCAAATCCAATGTGATGCCCAAGAGTTTTTGCACTTGTGACAGTAACAATAGCCCTTGCCACGGACGTTTTGAAAACGCAATTTATTGGTAACCGCATTTCTATCAATATCATTTTCATCCATGATGCTAGCTATTAAATCCGATGTCCAATTTGCCATTATTCAATCCTGAAGAGAAAAAAAATTGATCTCCTACATAAACCAAACGGGCCACTTATAAAAAAAATAACAAGAAGATGAAAATGGGAATTTCCCCTGATACGGGTCTACTACCCCTCCATTCAATTTTGGTACTTACCAATGACGCGAAATCAACCAATGGGAAAAGTTCTTTTGTAATACGAGCCGTATATTTTTTAATGTCTATTATTAAGGGTGTGTTTATTCATGTACAGTATTATCTTTTATGAAACATTTTTAGAATGTTATTACGTAATCGAGCAGATGGGTCAATGGGAATTCATGAAGAGTTTTGATAACATAATCTGTGATAAAACCGTGAATTAAATGTTGCTATAACGCCATATACATGAATTCTGATAAGGTTAAATTTGTGGTTTACGCAGGCGCAATGTTACTAAGGGCTTTTTATTCCAAACATTTATAATCAGATTTATACACGCTCTGGTAATCTGTAAACAAGCATGTTGCATTAATTATTAAGAGATAAAACAATTCGGGTGGAATTAGTGCACTAGCTATGTATACATACATTATACATTATATGCTTAAACTTTAAATTAGCAAAATTTTGCAGTGTGCATGGAAGCAGAGAATATGGGAAATATGCCATACATGCAGGGTTACAGTAAACCCTGGGAAAGTGACCACTTTTCATTAAATGGTTTTAGAGCAATACGTTTCCATTATAAAAACTCTGTATAATGAACACCTGTCTATTGTGTATCAGTGACAAGTTTGTGTCACCTTTTTTGCATATTTTTCCAATGCACATATAATTTTAAATTGACCGGGTTCAGTATATATGCAATTAGGTAGGCGATAGCTATATAGAAAAGTATTCTTATGAAATTCGCAGGGTAAATTCAAAGGGGATACATGTATGCATTGACCAAATAAGCTTACATTATATTTAAAGCTTTGAAATGGTCATATAATGTGCATAAGTAATTAATTGGTGTCTTAGTAGTAAAGTTTAAACGCTATGTGAAGCATGATTGTGAAGATATATGCCATTTAAGTCCATTCAAGGTTCTTAGATGACTTTATCCATTTTGATATGTACAAATATTTCTATATGTATCCAATTTCTGTATTTCAAATCATGTACTGTATTCATGTTTTGAGCAATACTGTCCATGTTTTTCCATAAATGAACCGTACTCCAGTGTTATTATACCAATAAACGATTTTAATTTTTTTCTTTTATTCAAAATCCGTTTACAAACTTTTATAAAATCTTCCTAAACGACACCAAACAAATTTAGCAACATGGTAACAATTAAAAGAAATGTCTGCTTGAATGATACCCAATCAACCTTTATTAGCCATAAAGAGTGGAATCAGCAGGTAAAAAATCACAAATATTTGGAATTAATAACAGATTTAAGACCATCTGAAAGGTTATAGTAAGATTAAAATCATGTTTTAATAAACCGTTTTCATTATTAACGTTGATTAAAACGAACATGTTATAATCACTAAATATAAAGTTTGAACATCAATTAAACTTCAGATTGAAATACAATACATATGTATGTAGAACAATAGCATAACGTTTAATATATCAAACAATGGTATGTAATACGAGGAGAAAAGATTTGCTTATATATTCACACATCAGTAAAATTTTAAAAAATCATAAAAGCTAGATCCTATTCAGATTGTTATAATAATACTGTAGCCATTCTTGGAATTTGAGAAACGCATGTACACTTTTTAAAATCATATTCTTTTCCTGTATGCTATAAACTGGTGATACAACCCAACCCATTATTAATTATTTGATACTTGTTTAGTGTATTTAAAATGTTTTGACAAATTCAGAAAAATTAACATTTGCCATTAAGCAACGCAAATTATTCCTCGTTGTAGTCCTTAAAGTTAATATTTTCGACATTTATGAAATAGTCGAGATACTTGCGAAGAACAGGGGCATAACAAGGTTCCTTCTGATTCCCATAGCCACATTTCTCACAAAGCTTTGAACGATGCTTTTTGGTGCTGTTTTGAACCCCCTGAAAAAGAGCTTTCATACGTGCATATTCTGTAAGATCATCCTGGGGATAAATGGGTTCCTCTTCAATTTCACGACTGGGTTCGGGTTCAAGTTCCGGTTGAGGTTGATTTATGCGTCTCAAATATCTGTACAAAACAGTTCAACAGCAATTATAAAAGGCATTTCAAAAATCATCACTAAAAAATTCAAAATATCAATCATAGATTCTTCAATAAAAGAGCAATATTCCAAAATTCTTCATAATTTCAAAGATTAATACTCCAAGATATTCAAATAGATGAAATTTAGAGACCGACTACTTCAAGATACCGATATATACTTGTACCTACTCAAAAGCTGTAACATTAAAGTAGCCTATTCAAAGACTATCACAATTCCTGATATTCAAATACATGTAGGCTACTATCACTCGACGATTTCAAAGACTATCGCTTCAAGATTTCATTGACTATTAGGCTACTATCAAGAAATCATTGTCAAATACTTCAAGATTTCCAAGACTATTACTTCAAAATTTCAAAGACTATACCATGTATCACTTCAAAATTTCAAAGACTATACATGTATCACTTCAAGATATCATTGACTATCACTATCAAGATTTCATTGACAACACTTCCAAGATTTCATTAAATATTACCATCAAGATTTCATTGACTATCACTTCAAGATTTCCAAGACTATTACTTCAAAATTTCAAAGACTAGGCCTATAACTTCAAGATTTCATTGATTATTAATTACTATCAAGATTTCATTGATTATTAATTACTATCAAGATTTCATTGATTATTAATTACTATCAAAATTTCATTGTCAAATACTTCAATATTTCTTAGGCTAACACTTTAATATTTCAAAGACAGAATATCACTATCAAGATTCCATATGGTTCAAAACTTCATTGACTATCGACACTACGAATTTTCAAAGACTACATGTATATCACTTAATATCACTTTTAATAATAATAACCAAAAACAAGATGTTATGGTGTCATTAGCTAACAAAAGTGGGGTGTTTATATTAAAATAAAATGTCAAAACTTACTTTTTGCACACTTTGTCAATCAAATTTCTCATTTTATCTTCTTCTAATTCCGGTTCTGTAGGAATTAAACAGGCTGCACACTTCTGATGGAAGCGATATTTGATTCGTTGATTACGCATATCAAACAACAACCAACTCCATGATGAAACCCAATTTTTTCCAACGCAGGTTTTGCAAGTGAAAGTGGCATGGCAATACTGGACAACGCGTCCTTTTTTGCCTCCAGGAACCAAATTGGGATCAATGTTATACTCCGACATTTTTTCCTTTATCATCTTTTCTTCTAGTCTCCTTTTATTGTAGAGCGTTCCCATTATCTTTGATGTCACCTAAACCAATATATGTACATGTAATTTTAGTAAATTCAAAAAATCAAATCTAAATTGTCAGTATCTATACCATATCACTTTACTTACCGATTAACAGCCGATTTTTCAAACGTGTGCTCGTGTTACCTGTCAGTTGAATACTGAACTAAAATTGTGTAAACAGGTTGTTGTGAGTCATAGATGTATCTATACGACGCATTTACATCTGGCATGTGAATTTCACTGATATTTCGATGACGTATAATGAAGATCAAGGTTACATTATGCTTGCAGTCAGATACAAAAAATTGCACGCCACAGACTGAGAAGGATATGCATATAAATTTACGGAAATTCGTAATTAGAACAAAAAGTTGATATGGAAATTAGTTAGAAATCCCAAATGACCCATGGCATTTCCTCCTTATATAACACATTGTGGTTTCCACAGAAAATATATTAAAAGTAGAAATTCCCTATAAACACTTAATTATAAAAAGTTTATAGGCTTCATAGATAAAGCAGGGGAAATCCCTAAAACATGTCATAGTTTCCACAAAAAATGTATTGAAAGTACAAATTTCGCAAAACCACAATCAATGGAAAACTTATAAAAACATAAAGGGCTCATATGTGTACAGTAGTGCAGGGAAAATCAATTGGAAATGGGCATCATTATCCTGCATGATTTCAATAAAAATGCATTGGTAGTACAAATTTCTTTTAAGATGTTTGGTTACATACCAGAATAAGCCCTTTTTTCTAAATTTTTAAAATGCTATTGCTAGCTTTTAGGAACAAATGTTAGGTACCAGGACCTTACATAAATATTCTATTATTTGTTTGAATTTTTTGTTTATGTATATGTACATTCCATTTTATGGAAATATGTCTGTAAAGTTTATAATTGTAGAGAGTCTGGTAAACTTTAAAGACAAATTTCCATGAAATGGAAAATACATACATGCATACATAAACAAAAAATTTAAACAAATAATAGAATATTTATGTTAGGCCCTCGTACATTCCATTTGTTCCTAACAGTTTACAAAATTAAATTAAAAAATAATTTAGAAAAAAAGGCTTATTCAGGTATGCAACCCTGTTAACCACAATACAAACTTACATGTATAGTCGCTTCCTGCCTCAGAAATATCAAATATATTTTTGGTTTATCACATCAAATAAAACAATTACATTAGAAAGGTTCCAAGGTTTTGATATATTAATTATACACATAAATTAGGGGAAATCCCTAATATGCTCTCATTTACCCTTTTGCTATCGATAGGAAAAGTTGGACCGCCTGCTAATAGATACGTAGGGAAATCCCTAAATTGTCTTCATTTGCCCTCTTGATAATAAAAGTTGGACTTGCATACTGCTATACTTGTAGATAATGAACAGTGTATAGGGAAAATCCCTATACCCTAAATCTAGTACGAAGGGGAATTTAACTTACGAAGGTGATAATATAGCAAGCCTACATTTGGTACATTATTTTTTAGATTTTTATCTATTTGATACAGCTGATGATCCTAACTTAAAAAGCAACAACAACATAAGGGTCGAGTGACAACACCAAAATACGAACTAAACAATACGAATACAGAAATTTAATTAGGTAGAGTGCCCATTAAAATGGTAAACGTGTGGTTAATGTCGACTTTGTGGTACATGAATATGACATGTTACAAGAGATGATTCTATTATTATATGATCTACACCATCAAAATAAAAATATCTGAACATTTTCATTAAAAAATAGATTGACTGTTACCTAAAGATAAATAATTAGAGATCCCCATTATCCATAACTTGCAACTACATGTAAACTGAAGCACGAAAGTTATTAGGGCCTAT
>JAQGCC010006008.1:0-10762 GCA_034698905.1 Xestoiulus laeticollis
TATATTATACGGACATTTTCGGTTAATTCTGCTGCCAGCACTTTTCCGTAATTTCAACGGAATTTTTTTTAACAGTGAACTATTTTGTCCAATGATCGTTCAATATCTCCAACTGCATAATATACATGTAGAACTTTATTTTAAATGTTCAAATCTTATGTGTTTTCACAACTTCCAAATGAGTGATAGCTTCACTGTATAACACGACAGGGAGATGAAGCTATAATCTTGCAACTGAAAACTTAAAATATTATTTTTACAAAAACAGGACACAAATAAATTAAAATGTAACTATAGTGGAATGTTTGAATAATCAACCATAATTGGACAACTTTATATTTGAATAAAACTCTGTCTTCAACGAGAAGACATTTTTTTCCATTTTGCCGAAGGACCTATTGTTGCTACATTGTATACTGGTTGCCGAGCTATTGTAATTCTGGTTTTTATATCAAAATGATAAGGTTTAAAACTCTAAGAAGGTTCTGAACCTGAATAAGGCTAATAATTTCAACCTTTGAGCAATAATGTCTCCAATATAAGTGCATTTCAAAGAATGGGGGGAACCTATTTGTGTTATTGTCAAGGATTCTGCTCATTGCTGATACACTTACTTCGATGGTATAATATTTTCAACAGCTTGAGGCACTTGCACAATGGAATCCCCAGGCTGGGATAACATCTTCCTCGGCAGTGGATCCAAGCCATGTTTTTCATCAATTCTCTCAACAAAGCCAAGTTGTCCACCCTTTCCTCTTTCTGCTATAAACCTGGCAAGTAATTCAAGTACATATGCCTATTAGATCTCCAAATAAAAGTCAAGTGCATGTATTGGAAATTGGAATAGCCAACCACTTCTACCTTAAAATGCCATCTGTGAAACCCACTAAACGGACATCATTTTCTTCTGACTTTTCAGCTGAAGCTCTAAAATGTTAAAAAAAGGTATTTGCCTTCACTTGTATAATAATGAATACTGAGATGGGTTTATTAAAGAGATTTAGACGTACTTTACAGAAGTGCTAGCCAGGCACACGGTGACGTAAAGCAAATTTTGATTGACGCATAGACGGCATTTCGACACAAAATGACTGATCACTTCAATCTCCGATGAACTTGTAAAAACAATCACATTATCCACCTGTGAAATTAAACATGCATAATTAAAAATTAAGCACAACTCTGTAAAAAAACTTCAAACTTTAATTCCTACATCAAAAAAATTAAAATGAGATGTTATAGCTTGGCTTTCCAAGGTAGTATAACAATTAAAAACCAGGAAAAGCTTTTTTTTAAAAACATTTATTTGGCATTATTACTCCCCCACATGTGTTCCGTCTGGTAATAAATTTGCTAAAAAAATAGTTCACTCGTGAATAATTTTAAGGTATCCGCAGCAACCAATTTCCCTTTAAAAAAAACGTTTTTTTAAAACTGTTTCATGACAGGGGCATCTGCTACATATTTCGTTTTTTATTCGGTCATTTTTTAGCTTGTATTAAGTTGTGAAGATGAAAAGAAACATCCGTGTTATACATTTTCTCCTCTTTCACTACCAAAATTTATTTCCTGTTAACTATTTTTAAAAGCTCGAGTGTTAATATAGATATATTCGTTTCAGTCATGCGTCATTTCAAACTTCCAACAGGAGCAAAATTAGGATCCTGTCACTTGAAGAAAAAAATAGTTTGTCTTAAAAAACAGCAAAGATTTCAGTATGGTGCATGTTTCGCTGCAGCGCTATCATGTTATGCAGGATCCACTCTAGGTGTTTACATAAAACCATGTACCATTTCCTCTTCATTAACCTAGGAATCTATTTTAGGAACAAGAACCTATTTTATACGTCTTCTACTACTACTTGTATTACAACGTGAAGGATGGTAAAGTAATATAGTGTAGATGGACAAGTAGAGATCTCAGCAGATCCATTAGTGCTGAGTCCTGAGATGCTTAAGTTGCTGGAGCACCCCATAAAATTAATAACTTTTCGTAGAACATGTGCAAAACAACGCCAAAACTAACCCAAAACTTGTTTTGCTAAAATGTATTTCTGTGCATGCATTGTACACTATAGCAGTACAACTCCTATCTAAAAAATAAGCAATTGCCTTATATAAATTTGTGCATACTGTGAAATTCGCTTATAACGATGCCGGATACAGCGATATTCTGGGTGTAACGATTTCGAGCAATGTGTTCGGTTAATCTGTTATCTTAGTTACAGTAATTTAGTTGTTCGGATGCTACTGTGTCGGATATAACGATAATTAGGACATATCGATCTCATTTTGAAACGAAAAATGGTCCTGAGATTACCACCCCCTTTCCCATTTTCTCATGTAATGACAAAATGATTTAAAACTTAGTTGTGCTGCATTTTTATCTGAAATACTATTAATGTTTTTTTTTTTATTTTACTAGCGAAACATTAACTTTCAAAAAACATTTTTTTGTATTAAATTTAAGTCAAATTTAATAATTACATTTATATATTTCACTGCTGATATTTGTTTCAATTTTTGAAATACGCGAATCTTTATTTAAAATATATTTATCAATCGTTCTTATTGAATAATTGTGTTCTCAATATTGGCAAAGAAGATTTATACTTTTTCCAGTTTTATATAAACGGTTGCACTATTTTTATAAAAAAAAGTTTTAAATTTCTACTTAATTTTCAGTAAATTTACGTGTAACCGCTTAATTAATTTGCTACTTTATTTTTCAAACTGGAGCTACCAAACTTAGTATGAATTTCGCTCTACGATATGTGAAATTTATCCTAAGATTTCATGGATTTTAAATGTGCGTAAGATCAACATTTTACATTTTTTTTGTAAAATACACACTGATATATAGCTTGAATTGCATTTTGGTTTGTTATCCTATGAGTTACAATAATTGGCAATGCTTTTAGTAGCTAGATGCATTGTAGAAGCAAAAACATCAATATGTGAAAATGCTCTGTCAGCACTGACATCGCATATTCTGGGTTCTAAAAACTAGATGTATTTTCCAGAATGATCAATATAATACATGGCACGCTTCTGGTTTGTGCTTACTTTTACAAATATTTATAAATATGATGCTCCTTGCAGGCAGGATACTGTACAATAAATACATATACGTTGCAAAGAATGTGTCAAAGGTTTTTTTATACAAATAGCGACTTTTAAAGCACAATGGCATGGGTGGAGAAAGAGGGCAAAAAAGAAGATGGGCATGAATAAATCTTTAAATACAGAAAATAAACCAAAATGTTGAATCAGTGGCTTTGCTGCAAAGCTTTTTTCACAAAATTTTCCCAAACACCAACATAAATTTTCCCTTACATTGGATTTATCGTGCACCTAAAAATATTTTCAAATTTATTTTTATTTACAAATACTGAAGGGGAAAAAAGCGGCAGCAGATGTGAACTTGTTATAGGGCATTTCATATTTATCCATGTAGAACTTATGGTTATCTAAATCCGAGAAAACCAGGACTGTAAAAAAAAGTGAATTTCTCATATCAGTTTAAGTAGTGTACATGCTGCTGTGTGTCCATAAACCTGGCGGTCAACAAAGACCCAGATAGTGAAACCCCATACATATGCCAACAAATCTCGCTTCTCTGTACTGCTAGCCTAGAAAGCAGAATTTCGTGTTTGAAGGGGATTACAGCATCTTTAAAGGTTTCATAGTGGCTTATACAGAACTCCATGACTAACCAGTGGCAACGCAGATACGGATAAGGCTTCTGCCAAACGTACTTCAAATTTACAATTTATTTAAAACAAGTGATGTGATTCGCAGAGCACAAAAAATATTAAGCAGAGGCAGGATATCGAAAGGATTTCATTTGGAAGTGAATTTATGAAAAAGTAAGTGCACGGCCCATCATTCAAAAATAAAATTCATTTTGTGCAATAGTTTTTGCTTTAAAAATATTTACAAATATAATTTTGCACAAAAAAAATTAAAAAAAAGTTTTTGTAAACTGCAAATGACATGAGAAAACAAATTTTCAATTAATTCTAGATAATGGTCCGTGCAAGCATCCCACTGTTTTTCGTTTGGATGGTCTGTTATTTTTCATTGTGTTCGTATGGAATTGTGAACATATGCAATGCTCTAAAACGCCAAGAGTCGTGTACATTTAACCAGTTGTGCACTTGTTTAAAACGTCCGCCTGATTTGGGAACAATGAGTTGCATTAACGTTCCCATGACTGTTATTCCTCCACTAAATGCCACGAGACTCAATGAATTAAATATGGAAAGTAATGGATTGAGGCTACTCGAAGAAAGACATTTTGTCGGAACCGGAATGCAGAATCTTTATATTAGAAATAATCCTATCCTACAGTAAGTAAAATAATTTCACTATACTCGTATTAGTGCTTGTTTACACATTATTTGTATTTATCAATTCGTTTTAATACAGTAGAATACTATGTATTTCGCCATAACGGTTTCGTAATTATAATCATCAAAACCTTATTGATATTAAAAAAATATATGTCATGGGGCCGGTGCTTCAAAAAATATTAAACGACGTTTTTAAATCTAGAATGTTTTTTATATTATTATTATAAAACTGATTAAGGCACTCAATGTGTTCACTGTCCTAAGATTACATAGAGAATGCAATTGCAGATAATGAAATATTCTACGAAAATGGTTAAAATTTATTCAGTCTAAAAAGATAAATGACAATTTTATCACGATTTTGGTTTCAGGGTTGAACCAATTTTTTTGCATAATTTTAGAAAAGTATACATTACTTTTAATAAATTACACTTCAAAAAACCTGTGGCTATTAAATTTGTAACGTATACTTGGTGTGCAATAATTTATTTTTAACTCGTATGTCAATAAATTTAAATTTTTCCATTGTTATAATTAATTGATGTTCAATTTTTGGCTACCGCCATGGTAGTTATGTACATGTACATTGTAAAACAATGTTGATTTAACCTAACAACTCTCCTTGCAAACTTGTGTTTATTGCGTTAACTTAATGTAAAATGTATGGTGATGAACAAAATCGTAAAATTCTAGCATAAAAAAAACCTTAGTTTTAAAGGAGTTTTGTTTTTTGTAGGATTCCAGCAGGCGCATTCACTGGTTTAGAAAAAACATTACTTCAATTGGAACTACGAAATGATCATTTATTTTCATTCCCACGCCAAGCAATCAGATATTTATCAAAATTGAAATGTCTTGATTTGAGTAGTAAGTTAATTATAACATCGAGATTATTTAGTTAAACATTCTATTATCCATTAATTTTAAACAATGTTTTAATTTTTCAGATAATTTTATTCTTACTCTGAGTAAAGAAGATTTTCATGGATTGGAATTAACCCTTGAAAATATAAGTTTGAGTAATAATGAAATAATAGAAATAAGACAAGACGTCTTTTCCGACTTAAACGCCCTTGAAACCCTGGATTTAAGTGGCAATCGACTGGCTTTTATTAACGAGGCATTTCGGAATGGACCACAGCGATTAAGACGTATAGACTTATCCGACAACATTCTCAACACCGTCCCATTTTCAATATTGAGAAACGTAAAGTCTCTAATTAAGTTAAACTTGTCTTACAATCGCATAACCGCCACCGTAGGTTTCAACGGCAGTGATGATGTCCAGCGATTCACCTTAGAAGAGCTTATTTTAAGCTACAATTACATCAAGATCTTGCCCAAAAATGCTTTTCGGCAGTTCAAGTCCATTGATAGACTTTACTTGGATTTCAACCCAATAACTTCCATTCTGGACGACACATTTCTGGATACAAAAATTACAGAGCTTCACATGAGAAGTTGTTACTTGAAACACTTATCACCCAGTTCTTTCGAAAGTTTAAATACCCAATTACAATATTTGGACGTATCCCACAATCGATTGACCGAAGATGTCATGCTGACAGCCTTTGGGAACATGACAGAACTGACAGACGTTTTCATCAACGGCAATGACATTCGTTTATTACCATCGGACACGTTCTCAAATTCATCTCTTGCATTGAAACATTTGCATTTGGAATCAACAGGAACGATGCCCACTATCCGAACTGAAATTCTGAAGCAAGATCTCCAAGAGTTTAAGAGTCTTAGAAGCCTGGCAATGTCCCACTTCTCCAAAGTCTCTCTGATGGGAGACGAATTTCAAGGCCTGAGTGCAAAACTTGAAAAACTGATATTAAGTGGCAGTAACCTGAGGTCCATTGAAGTCGATGCATTTCGATACTTGCCAAATTTGAAAAATCTGGACTTGTCATCCAACCGAATAGAACGTATTCATGAAAGTGCCTTCAATTCATTGAGTGACTCTATAGAGACCTTAGACCTGAGCAATGCATTTGCTCCGTCCCTAGTCCAACTTCCTAAAGAACTATTTAAATCCCTGGTTAAGGTAAAAGATCTCGACTTAAGCAACAATCGTTTGAAAATTATGCCGCCAGATTTATTTCATTCCATGTCAGATTTACAAATTCTCAACTTGCAAGATAATGCCATTGAAAATCTAAACGTCGACACCTTTACAAGTTATCACGATAACAAACTTGTGCACCTCAAGTTATCCTTCAATCGGATTACGCATTTAAATACGGCTACATTTAAAGGATTAAAAAATCTCCGATTTCTATATTTGGACGATAACGATTTACGTGTCTTGGAAAAAGAAGCATTTTTCAATCTGGAGAACTTGGAATATCTCGACCTAAGTGGGAATAGCATCGAACAAATTAAAAGAGAAGCTTTCAGTGACCTGCCTAATTTAGAATTCGTGAATTTGGCATATAATTCCCTGCAAAATTTCTCAATGTTCTCTCTGGGGCAAGTTGGCACAAGATCTCATTTCAAGGTAGATGTAAGCCATAACAACATTGGACATTTGTCAAGCAATTTTAACGAATCCTTGTACGGCTACATTAAAATCCTTGATTTCAGCCACAATAACATTTCCATTATCGACACCAGTTATTTCGATCCCATTAAGGATATCATTAGGGAATTGAGCTTTAGTTATAACATCTTGGAGTATGTGAACGAAGCCGTTTTCGGCCACATGCCACATTTAGTTACCCTAAAATTAAATAATAATCAAATTAAATGGATAGATCCAAAATCATTTCAGAAATCGACAGTTCTAAGTGTCTTAGACTTGAGCCATAACCACATCACAGCACTAAGACCAGAAACATACTCTTATTGCACAGACCTCCAGTTTCTGGACCTATCGAAAAATCATCTAGAAAGGCTTCCTGATGACTTATTCGTTAAAACTAGGCAGCTGAAAGCCCTGAATTTCGCCTCAAATAATCTCACCAGCTTTCCAACATCTACTTTGGCTTCTCTTACAACTACTTTGAACAGAGTCGATATTTCCCATAACCAAATCTCTCATTTGCAGAATGAACCCTCACTTTCATTTAGAAATTTGGTTTGGTTAGATTTCTCATTTAATCATCTGAAAGAAATCGATTTTGGGACTTTCAAGAGATTTGCACCTCGATTGCGGTTTCTGAATATGGCCGGCAATCCGTTTAAAGATCCAGAAAAATCGTTTTCGTCTGGAATCGGTGGTCATGATTTGGAAGAAATTAATTTAAGTAGCACTGGATTGCAAACTTTGCCTAGCATGAATGCCCCAAACCTTTTGATACTAAACTTATCTAGAAACAGCATTGCTCGCCTAAAAAACAATTTTAATAACATGACTAATATTCGTGAGATGGATCTTTCATACAATGGTCTAACAAGTGGCAATTTCGAAATCAGGAATGCACTTCCAAGCCTCCGTTTCTTAAATTTGGCCCATAACTCTTTTACCACCATTACCAATGAGAGTTTTGCAGGTTTAACTTCTCTAAATGCTTTAGATATACGAGGATTTCCTCTGGAAATGTTTCAAATTGGAGCTTTGCTGCGTTTGACGAGTCTACGTGCATTGCAAACTGACCTATACGATAATGCCCTAGATGAAATTGGAGACAGATTCGATCTTTTTGGAGCTATCAGTCCAATGTTTTCACTGCAGAGTCTAGAATTAAATTTGGGGGATATGACAGCAGGAGCACAACCATCAAGCAACTTAATTCTTCAACCCAAAGCAGACATTGGACTACCACCCAAACTCAACAAACTTGTAATAGAGGGAAAGAAATTCAAAAACTTTGGAAATTCTGCACTTGCATCCCTACAAAACCGCCATTTGCACCTGAAATTATTTAACACATCAGCAACGAGCATATCTTCCAATGTGTTTAAATCTGCATCTGCTGTGCAGTTTCTGCAGCTGGAAATTGCCCAAAATGACGTCATTTCCGTAGGGGATCCAATCACTGCAAACGAATTTGGTGCAAAAGGGATCTTCCTTACAGATTTGAAAACAGAAGACAATTTGTGGCAATGTGATTGCAACATTGGCTGGATTGAGCACTGGTTGCGACAATCCAGACAACGGTATTGTAACAGCAAGAATTTGCGCCACATGGCTCATGAAAAATGTCAAGAAATGAGTCAAAGTTTTCGCATATCTCCGTGCCACAATAAAATGAACAAATCTGTGTTAGCGGTTTTAAAAGATGAACTAGAATGCGCGTGGAAATCGTCTTTTGCAACAAACTTCTCGCCTCAGACTCTATTTGTAGCATTTATAGCTGTTGCATCGACTATAATTGTTATGCTCTATTAATAAACTGTTTTTAACTTCATGGTCGGTGACTTTGAATTAAAATAACCGCTTTAATTTATTTTATTTATAAATTAAATTTGACTTGTGTTTCTTGGATATCTAGTGTTAATTGTTAAATAAACGTGGACGTTTATACTTAAAAAAATGCACATTGTTCTCAATATTTTTTTAAAAAATCCTGTTAGATTGCTCGGACTAGATCACGTTACTGTGAAAAGACTGTAAAAAGTCATACTTGCAATGCTGTTCTAAATTAGTTCATCTGTTGTAGATAGCGCACCTTGACATAAATTATAATAAAACTATGTCATTCATGCCAATGTTCATGTATTCAATATTTATATTTTCATCTAAGGAAGACCAAAGTTTTGGAACTTTGTAATCACAGTTTGTAAAAATGTTTAGTTATGAAGCATTAGACCAGTTGTGTCAGCTGAATTCCTTTTTAAAAAAAAGCACCCACTCATATTTATTATACATGTATTTCAAGATAAAATGTGTAACTAAAATTAGTGGTGATAAAAGACATCAAGTATTAGCGTTTTTTTACTGGAATGTTACTAATCATGTAAACTCAAACTGATTTCATATAATGTATAGTGAATTTAGTGGTAAAATGTTTTAATGACTCCTTCCACTATTAAATTATCACAATAGTTACTAAGTTACCACAGTTGAGTATAAGGTACAAAAATGACAGTACAACCACACCTTATTCTATTGATAAAATGGGGAAATTTTGGCCCCTTTGTAAAAGCATTGGCTATATATCAGAAAGTAGCATCAATAAACCAATTGTAATGACATTAACTTTTACAAATCAGTTTAAATTTATTAGAACACATTTATATTTCAAATATGTTTTGAAATTTAGTAATCATTCTTAATTTCATATTCAAAAATGAGCTATGAACACCTGGTCGGTAACTCATTGATGTCTTGGAATAATCAACTACATCCATCTAAAATACTACATGACCTATTTCAAATTGTATCAATAAACCTGTAATCATAAACAATAAATTTAAAAATGTCAAATATTTGAAATTGTTTATAAGTTGCATATTTTTTCACAATTGCTTCCTTGTTGGCTGATATTATAACTGATATAAAATGCAAAAATTCTACGTCATGCTTAATGACCCATAATCAAACAAGGGGCGATATAGACAGTTCTTGTATAATTTTATGGCATCATTCGTAGCGCCTGTTTGACACCAAATCACATTCATGGGATTTTTTTTTACAATTGCAGGTGTATGCCCACATACTATAACATTTCCCGGTAATAAATGCTTGTCGTGCCATGTTTCTAAAACATAAAACCAAGATGGCTTTTTTCTGAAAAACAGCCAGCAAGGAAGGCTTCAAGGTGCCAGATGTGCTGAAAAGCAGGGGTTCAGTTCCTTGAGAACAGAGATTTAACCAAACATATTTTTCATAATTTTCTGATAATATATTTTCTGACCAAGAAAACAGGAAGTAGAAATCGAAGTGGATGACCAAGAATAAGCAGCAGCGAACCATTTCTACACCATTTAAAGAGTTGCATTCACACATCATCGGTCAGTGATGCAAAACGCCATAGCAAGGTACTATAAGGAACCAGAAAAGAATGGCGAGAGGTAAACATTCAGGGTCAAAATAACTTGACAGGGAAAGCATCTCCCTTCAATAACAAAATATTACAAAGTAATTTAACAATACTTCAAGAAGCATTCATTGTTAACCATTTTTCATTCATCGACTTAAATGATGCAAAAAAGCTGGTGAGTAGCTGCCAACACCACTGTATAGTAAGCCAATGGTGATAATAGAACTAGCTTTTTTAATGTTAGCAGTTTACACCAAAAAATGTTGTAGCGAGAAGAAGAAAAATTAAACAATTGATATGGAAAATAGGGGAAAAAATAACATTTCATTAGTCACACAAAAATCTACAAAAGAAGGCAACATCTTTGTCTGTAATGAACAATAGGAATTCTCACTAAATTGTTTCTTTTCTCACGTATATTTTTTATTGTCAAATGGTATTTTAATTTAGTCGCTTTTCTATTCAATCGTAGGCA
>JAQGCC010006009.1:0-10760 GCA_034698905.1 Xestoiulus laeticollis
TTTAGTTCATTAAATGTAAGAATAAGGCATTTATTGTTTAAGAAAATAGCTTAAGTATTTTAATGTGCACACATGTGCACAATGGGTCCAAATTGTACCAAATGAGACTCAACATGGGTTAAATGTATGCATTTTGTCACAAAAAGAATAATGAAATCCCTCACACTTTTTTAATTTTATTAGAACTGCTAGATCAAATTTGTAAATAGCTTAACAACATTGTAATTATACTTTTTAATGTTAATTATCACGTTATTGTAGCAAGTTTTTAAGGCCTTAAGTAAACAAATAAGCAATAGTTTCTGCCCAAATAAAGCATTGAAATCACTTTTTTTTTTAAATTTTTTTTTGGATATTCCAGCTTAAATTTGCAAATAACTATAACTTTGGATAATTATACTTTTTACTATCTATTATTACATTTTTGTTGAAAGATTTAAGTGCTAAAGTAAACAAACAAGCATTAATTTAAGCACAAATAAAACACGAAATCACTCGTTTTTTTGGATCTTCCAACCCAAATTTGTAAATAGCTTTATCAACTTTAAATAATTTATCATTTTATTATCTATTGCAACATTTTTTGTGTCTCACATCAGATAGAAATTGTTTTTGTGACTTTCTTGTACAGATTCACAAAGTGAAATAGGAGGACAGTAGTAATGGACACCCACATAGCGTAAATTGACCTTTGACCCATTGACCGTAGCCTCTATAACGCCATCCTTTAAGCCCCTCCCCTTACCATGTGCCAGACAATGACATCACACTTTAGGCTCCGCCCCCCCTCCATATACTATAATGTGCAGGACATTTGAATTTTTAAATTTTCAACAGGAAGTACAGTGTCCGCCGCTTATTAGGATCACGTTGTTGGGGCAGAGCATTTAAATCCTTATATCCAGTGGATCCATATATCCTGAGGTGCTGTATAGTATGTGCCAGAGGCTATGTTCAATGTATAACATAATCTTTGTAATAAACTGTTTCTTATTTGTTGAATATCCATGAAAAGACATACATAAAACAACTAATGAAACAAAAAATGTATTCAGAATGCATTATGGATACATCATTGATTAATCATTGTATTTTGGTAACCATTAGAGACAATTAAGCCACTTATCGATATACATGTACACACAATTTCATCCGTGGTCAAAATTTTTGTTGTTATTTGGCTCATTGGTTTCTGTTGTTTGAAATAGGATATCATAGAAAGATTTTGTTTTCCATTATATTAATTTATTGTCAAATGATTCAGCCAATACAAATCTATGAAAAGTCAATAGACTGATAAAAACTAATGGAATTGCTATTGTTTTTTATGGAAATTTTGACCATATAATGTATGCATAGTAGGCACATTTTTAAGGCCTTATATAATTTTGTACTGGGTTCCGCCAGAAAAAGAGGAACTGTAAACCTCGCAACAGGCAAAAGTTGATACTATTAGGCGACGCTTCTGATCATTATAAGCGACAAGTTTTGTATTGCATTATATGGAAATAAATTGGGACCTGGATAATTGATCCTTAAAAGAGGCTGTTCCTTATATGCGAGATTCTTATAAGCGGTGGGCACTGTATATGAAAACCGGAAATGCCGTTTTTAAAAATCGCGGCTATGTGAGAAATTTGAATTTTCGAATATTAAATGGCTTTAATTTTATTTCTTGTTGTTGTTGGTGACGTCATACCATGTTGTTGGTGACGTCATACGTAAGAACACATTTTTCAAAAAAACCATATCTGGAATACTCATGCATGCATTCCATTTTTAAAATTGAAACATCAGCATGTGCGGAATGCACATGCCGGTCGCCTTCTTCAATAAAACGAGATGAGATCCCAACAGCAGTCATGCTAACCACTGGACCGTAGGACTTTTGTTAAATGTAAAGGAGAAGAGGACGACCAGTTGAATGGTGCAAAGAACCAGTTTTATGGAAACCTCCATGATGTCATGTTTCAACTTTTAAGGAGGATGATCATGTGGTTATAATTGGCCCCAGGTAAAAGGCATAAACTAGATTAGGGACTTTTAAAAATGCTGGACCATAGATCCTATGTTAAGATTGTTTTAATTAAAATGTTGAAATAAACCGGACATACATAGATTGCAATATGTGTATGTCGCCATATGCCATACAAAGAGTATGCATATAAATCTGGGTAAAGGTCATCAAGATAGTATAAATTGGCATGTTGGACAGACTTATTGTCTGAAACATAATTAAGATGTTGGGGCACTTAGTAACAGTACACACAAATTTATTGCTACATCACTTGTTGTTGTATGCTATACAAAGGGTATGCATATAGTATCATGTAAGCATCATCAAGTGGAACTAATTTAGTATGATGGCCAGGCCCATTGTCTAAAGCCTTATAAAAAGGGAAGAATTTTTCTTAACAGAAAACACTTCTTGGCAAAGTTTTAAGACAGTGGTAGTAGTAGTAGTAGTCAAAACTGTATATCCTTGTGGACATATATTCAAATATAGTATATTCAAAACTGGAATCTACAAAATCAGTACAGGCAAATGAGAATGGTCAAGAAAAAAGACCATGTGATGTTGAAGACATACCAAACAAGAGAAGCAGAACTGATAAGCCGTCTACCAATGAAGATTTTACCAATAATTTCTGTGAATTTGTCGTGGAAATAAAATCAAATCCTGTAAAGGCTGAAGACCAACTATGCAAACGAAGCCAAACTGATGAACAGTCTACTCATCAAGATTCAGCCGATGATGATTACTGTGAATTCATCATAGAAGTCAACTCAAACTCTGAAAATGAGAAAGAAACAGCAGAGAATACGTCTTGGATTCAGATGAATTATGATGTATTCAACTGAAACACTTTCTCAGCATTACATTAACTACCCTGTTAATGGGTATGCGTGAAGAAGCAGCACACAATTTGTGCTATGGATGTAAATACGACCGCTGCTCCCAGATCGTCCATGACTTTTGCTGCATGAACGAAGATTCGCCTGAAGAAAAAGCAGAAGCTGTCATATGTTTTCGTTTTCGCATGCTTAATCCCGAAATAGTGTTTAACAAATGGCAAGGAATGGCAGCAGTGATGATGGATCCACCTTTAAATCCTACAGGAAAGCTCTATATGAGCAAGCGTGTTAATGACCGTAATGGTTCTGCAGGATGTCCAGCTGAAATTCTAGCATGCATACCTTCATTTGAGTCAATGCATAGTCAGACTAAGTTGTGTAATTTCATTAATTGAATAATTGTATGCTAATCATAAATTAAATATGTTCTCGAATAAATATTTTGTTTGTATGCTTCATAATTACTTATATGATTTTTATTAATTGTACAGTAGGATTTCCATAGGCTTTACCAAAAATTAGTTGAGACAAACCATGCAATTTGAAAAGTTAGTAAAATAAATTTTGTGGAAAATTTTGTGCAATGGTAATCTAAATTGCCCTCTTTCTTATCTACGGCTCAATGCCATACAACATGTTTTGACATTGACCATCAAGATGGTTGCAATCAATGTCGTTAAGAAACATCTAAATCAGAGGTCATTGAGATGTCCCCAATTAACATGTTGGGACACAAGATTGCCATATGTAAATGCTCTTTGTATTTGCTCTGATAAGATA
This sequence comes from Xestoiulus laeticollis, assembly GCA_034698905.1. Classification (NCBI taxonomy): domain Eukaryota; kingdom Metazoa; phylum Arthropoda; class Diplopoda; order Julida; family Julidae; genus Xestoiulus; species Xestoiulus laeticollis. The sequence continues at coordinate 3,637 of JAQGCC010006009.1, forward strand.
AACAAGGTCCTTAGCTTCATGTCCAAACCAGCAAGCATGACGCCAATCCCTTAAAATTAATGGCAAATAAGGTCAAACATCACCAAGAGAGAGAATAAAAGGCAGGTCCTATACTTCACGAGGACACAGCACGACCTCAGCAGCCTTCAGTGTACACCACCAACCGTGAAGACGTTTTATACCAGTACCATGTATTCGTACGTACCAGCCGCACCACCAGCTACTGCAGCCCCGTACTCTAAGAAGAAAAGTGCCGAAGACAACCAGGGAAATGCGCCAAAGTATCAGAAGGCTAAACAGTATGCTACAAAAACTGAAAATAACAAGATCGATCCAGTCAACTTCCAAATTCAGGGTGAGCACTACCTGACTCTCGATAAATTTAGAGGTCAAACGTACGTTAAAATACGTGACTTTGTGCGAAACCCTGAAATTAACCAGCTGCAGTATACCAAACGTGGTATTAACTTGACTGTTTAACAGTGGCAACGCATAAAAAAACTTATGCCTTTCATGGATAATGCCATAAGCACACTACCACCCGATCAACCCTCTAGCCATAGCAAAGCAGCTGAAGTGGATAAAGACTTAGTTGTACCATCAACAAGATATTCGCGAAGAAATGAATGGGAAACACTAGATTTAACTGTGCTTGAACGTTTAATGTCCGTTGTGCTACTGAACATGGTGCTGGAGTTGAGAGAGACTTCGATAAAAGACATGTGCAAAGGTTGTCAACACAACTGTGAGGAGAAACATTACCACAAATTCTGCAAAGCATGGTTTAAAGAAGATACATTTCATATGGTTGTCCGTAATGCCTATGCAATGCTCACCCCTGAAGCTGTATTACAACGATGGCGAGGATGGGCTGTCGTGCTGATAGACCCACCACCAAATCCTTAGGAAGTCGAATACATGCAATTCCGTGTCTCATCAGAAGAATGTCGAGGTTTATTTCCAGACGAACTTCCAAAAGTACCGTCCCGCTTCATAAAATGTGCTCATTGGTTTGGTGATTTGAGTGGACTCGAATTATATGTTCCCAAGTTTTATTATGGTCATTTTTAAATAAAATCATGTGCCTTTTAAATATAGCCTCAGTATTGTATTTATGCATGATACTGTTGGTATTTATAGCGTTAGGACATTTAAAAGATGTGCCGTACACATCCCTGTTGCTGTCATGGAGTATGATTTTGACCAGCGTCTGCAACATCTGTTCACGGCTCTGGTATATGGTGCCACTTAAAGTGGAAAAACGTTTTTCGTACAGAAACTTTTGGAGAATAATCAGCATACCATTTCCCCTGCTCCAATAAGAATTGTTTGGTGTTATGGTGCCAACCAACCTGCATATGTTGAAATGGCAAAAACTGTAAAACCAGAAATCGAGTTTGTTTAAGGTTTGCACGATGATATGTGCGAAAATTTCCAACCTAACATTCAAAATTTATTAATAATGGATGATTTAATGTCAGAGGCGGGTGACGATAAGCGCGTTACAGATATATTTACCAAAGGTTCACATCATCATTACTTGAGCATTATTTATATTTTACAAAATATTTTTCCTAAAGGTCGAGAAAGCCGTACGATAAGCTTAAATGCCCATTACATGTTTCTTTTTAAAAATCCACGTGATTCATCACAGATAAAAACTCTAGGTCGCCAATTATATCCTGAAAATCCAAAATGTCAAAGTGATGCATACCAGGATGCAACAAAAGAAGTTCATAGCTATTTAATGATAGACTTGAAACAAAAAACGCCAGAAGCCCTTAGACTACAAAGCGGAATTTACGTTCCCAAGCATGTTTGAACAAGAGCTATCACGACCAAGTCCGTTGAGAAGGAAATTTGCTATGGTGGGCATAATTATGCTCTATGTGTTACTCATTGTCAGCATCGATGTGGGTTTTATCATGTTTACACGCCATGCGGCCGAAAACAGTAGTAGTAGTAGTAGTAAAGTCCAAGTTGAGACCGATAAAACCCCCCACTATCTGGATTCTGTGTTCAGAAAAGCATTTGCTGCCCAACAAAAACATAGTCATGTACTCTCAGCACTTGATACGCAGCGCTCCATTGCTGAAAAAAACTGATCAACTGCAAAACAACGGCACGGAAGAAATAACTACTGAAGGGTACTGACGATTCAGTTGTCACTGGCATTTCTGAATGCTGCTACAATTTGCTAAAAGGTAATGTGCCTACAACAACCAAGAAGTTAAAAAAGCTGAACCATTATAAGAAGCAGCTAAGTAAAATGGCCAATAAAAAAGTGGCAAAGAAAACAAAACGACAAATGATACTGCAGAACGGCGGATTCTTGGGACCACTAGTATCTGCCCTGGCACCAGTTATATCCAGCATTGTATCAGCTGTTGCTCGATAATGACACACGTTCGTAAAATGATGCTGGTACCAAGCAGCAGCTTGTCAGCGATCCAAACGGAAAATGTCGTCAATGCTGTGGAAAATACGGAAAGAGACTTGACTCGCCGTTCCATCAAAGACCTTGATGTTGATATGTTGCAAATTCTGGAAAACAAAAATCTCACCGAAAATAAAAAGCTAAGACTGTACTCGCAAGTTTTACAACAACGATTTGTCACATGTTGTGTATTGTTGCCTCTAGAGGGCGCCACTTGTTGCTTAATAATAAAGCTCCTGCTCTGGCAAGTTAGTCAGTCAGCCATGACACTTCACCATTGTCTCAAGCCTGTTACATGGTGTCAGAAGTGAACTCAAATATACACGTTTCCATGTGGAAATAACTTCCACAATTGAGTGTAAACATCAATAGTTGGTAGATATACCATCATGGCTACTCCCAGTTTGAGTGCAAGGGCAGTACAAGGATTCAGACCTCCAAAACCACTCACAATTACTCCAGAACACATGGCAGATAATTGGAAATTGTGGAGACAAAGCTTTGAATGGTTTGCCACCTCAGTTCTACTCAACCAACAAGAAGCAGAAGTCCAGGTAGCTACATTCATGGCATGTATTGGTCAAGAAGCAGCCAGAATTTATAATACTTTCGGGCTCAGTGATGCTCAAGCAAAAAACTTGCCATACATCAAGCAACAGTTTGAAGCCTACTTTGCACCAACACCAATTGAAACCTTTTGCAGGTATGAATTTAACAAGCTAATTCAGAAAAAAGGTCAATCATTTGATAATTTTCTGACTAAAGCTCATACAAAGATAAAGCTGTGCAACTTTGGGACACTGGCCAATGGTTTACTCAGAGAGTGTCAAGTGATGACCTTCCTAAAAGGTTACTCCAAGAAGACAAGTTGACACTTTATAAAGCTACCAGCATGGCTAGAGCATATGAGCAAGCCACAGTCCAAACAGAGACACTGAGCTCTCAAGCAGAAGCTAATGTACATGCACTAAAAAACCTATTAAAGAAAACCCTGTTTTCAAGAGAAGACAAGGACCATGTGGAAGATGTAATAGAGAACACCCACATCGGGAATGTCCAGCATATGGTCAATTATGCAACAATTGCGGAAAGACTGGGCATTTTGCTACATGCTGTCGTTTGGCAAAGGGGAAATTCCTCAAACATAAGGGTAAACCTCGTTGCTTCAATTCCAACAAGAAGAAAGAGGTGAATGCAGTGGAAAATAGTCAATCATCTGACAACGAAAGCGCTTTGTACGTCAAAGCTATTTTTCCCGACTCTCCACGACATAAAGAGTGGATGGAACCAATTGAGATTGCAAATCAAAAAGTCAACATCAAGTTGGACACAGGTGCAGAATGCAATATATTGCCGTTACACCTGATCCAGTCGCTAGGGCTAGTGACGAAGCCGACGACGACAAAGAGAATTATATCATATACTAGTGACACTATCCAAGTTGTGGGAGGAGTGCGAACCATCTGCAAAAGTTTGAAGTTCAAGGCTTCTATACCATTTTTAGTTGTTGATGCCGACTTACCACCTGTATTAGGGGGAAGAACTTGCAAACAACTGAACCTCATTAAACGAGTTCATGAATTGACAAGTCAAGCATCAGATAAGAAGATACGTGCCGAGATATTTTCCGTACTAGGTTGTTCTAAGAGATATGTCTATGATATCGACATAGATGAAACAGCGCCATTCAAGGTCCATCCGCCAAGGAAGATACCGCATGCACTTCAAGCTGAAGTAAAGAAAGAACTGTCTAAGATGGAAGAGATGAGCGTGATACGAAAAATAACACGACTCACACCAGCAGTAAGTCCATTAGTCATTGTGAAACAGCACGGCAAGCTATGTATATGTATGGATATGTCCGATGTCAACAAACACATCAAGAGACGTTATTAGCCTCTGAGAACCTTCCTGGAGATTGCTGCAAGAATTAAAGGCGCTAAGTTCTTTGCAAAACTAGATTGCAAAAAGCTTTTTTGGCAACAACAAGTTACAGAACGAACATCCAAGTACCTTGTGATTAATACTCCATGGGGAAGGCATAGTATCAGCAAGCGAAATATTCCAACAGATAATGGAACAAGTATTGGACGGACTTGAAAAGACAGAATGCTCTCAAGATGACATCTTAATATATAGCAACACAAAAGAAAACTCAAGACTCGAGTAAATGCAGCACTGCACCGGCTGTACAACGAGGCGACATCAGTCCAGTTTTTGGGACATCTTCTTTCTGGTGATGAAATTCAACCAGATATAAGCAAGGTCACCGCCATTGATTGTTTAAAGTCGCCTACAAACAAAGAGGAGCTACAAAGATTTCTTGGGATGACTGTTTATCTGTCTCCATTCATCCCATCATATTCGGACATGACCGAACCGTTAAGAAAACTAATTCCTAAAAGAGTTTCATGGGAATGGTCTCAAGAACAGAAAGAAGCTGTATCACGAGTGAAAGCTGCATTGAAGACAGCCCTTGTCTTGGCAATCTATGATGTGAATAAGGATGTCAGATTATCTGTCAACGCAAGTTTGTAAGCTGTCGGTGCAGCACTATTCCAAGATGGTAAACCTGTTTGCTATGCTACTCAAGCACTCACACCATGCTAGCAGAGATATCCGCAGACAGAGAAAGAAGCTTTTGCTATCAGGTTTGGATGCAAGAAGTTTCACGAGTACATTGTTGGCAAGAAGTTAGTGATAGAAACAGACCACAAGCTGCTTGAAGCCATCAGTAAGAAATCCATAGACAGAATGCCAACAAGACTACAGAGGATTTTCTTCGATATTTTACCTTATGGGGCAGATATCCAACATGTAAAGGGATCAGAAGTACCTGTAGCAGACACATTAAGCAGAGACTGTATACCTGTTCAAAGCAATGAGGATCCTGAAGAGCTACAAGTGCACATTGTGCTTCCAATGTCAACTAGAGCACTCCAAGAGTTACAAGCTGCAAACCAAGCCGATCCAGAATTACATGAATTACAACATGTTATTGTAACTGGATGGCCCGACAAGAAAAGCCAGCTCACTAGTCCGCCTGCAGAACCATATTGGACATTTCGTGCTGAGCTATCGACCTATGAAGGGATAATGTTTAAGAACAACAAGCCCATCATTCCAGTGAAACTGCAACCAAAATATCTGCAACACATTCATGCAGGACATTTAGGAATTGAGTCCTCGGTGAAAAGAGCAAGAGAGGCAGTATTTTGGAGAGGCATGAGTACCGACATCCAAAAACACAATGGCAAATGTGGAGTCTGTCAATGTTTACAACGAGATCCAAACAAAGAACCAATTATGACTAAGCCAATTCCCGATCGAGCATGGCAGATCGTTGCTTCAGATTTGTTTGACTTCAATGGTCAAACCTACATTGTGATCACTGACATCTATTCTGGGTTCATGGATATGAGCAAATTACATCAGTTAACATCAGCAGCCGTAATCAACGAGCTCAAGAGATGGTTTTCAGTACATGGAATCCCGGATGTACTAGAGTCCGGTGTAAAGTTGAATGCCCACAAGGTGTAGCCTTTAGCATATTCGTCCCGCTCGATGCTTATGCCCTTGTTGGCATGGATTCCTCTATCGAAGCAAGTATGTAGTGTGTTGCAGCAGCGAATGTATTGTCCAACTCCAAAATCCGGTGTCAAGGCATCGAATAGTAGTTGCTGACCATCTATGGACACGTTGATGTAATTGACATTATAGTGATGAAAGTTGAATGGATTCTTGCTGTATGCTCCGTTATACCCCTGCGAATCGACAATGCCTATGATGAGTTCTTGTGGTAGCTGGCCCAGAAACAGATTATCTTGACGTGTGCTCAGCTGTCCTTGCGATACTGAGAACGAAAGAACTTCGGTTCGACGTATCGGGTATTTTGTACTGATCTGGCGCAGTAAAACAGCCGCATGGGCGTTGATGACATCAGGGGCAATCTTGACACGGCGTACTTAGAGGAAAATTTCTTGTAGCACAACTTTGTAATCAGCATCTGCTTTGCTGGTCATCAGTACAAACTCGGGTTTTGCACGAGTGAGTTTCAATCTACAGGTGACATTGTTGAGTAGATAACGGTCCATGTGCATGATATCCAGATGTAAGTCTCCAATCATTTTCACAGTCATTGAAGCAGACCTTTGTTTTTAATTGCTGGCGTAGTAGTATCGAGATCTGCATTGTTTATCTGCCCTGCAGTATCCTTATAGTAACATTCAGATGTGATATTGGTTTTCAGGGCCTCTTTGCTGTAGTTAAAGAATGTTTTCAGATAGCGGCGGTACGAGTAAGTGTTTGAGGCCGTCATAATCATCTCGTTGAGGTAGGCATCAACTTGAGAAAACATGGAATGCATCCATAGGTTTATGGGTGCAACATAGTTTATATCGGCAAGGTCGGAGCCACCGCCTTTAGTGACTTTTACTTTAACATAGAGCATGGTGTTTGCCAGGTCCAAATAGTGATCGGCATCGCCTTGAATCCTGAATTCAATGGGTCCACTATCTGAAACGTTGTTAACGGGTTTATGCGTCATCCACATGCCTTGTTCGGTCTGAGCCATCGTCGAGGGTACATCGAATAAGTCCAGTAAAGTTGCCGCACAATCCATCGAATTGACATGTATGCGAGACATTGTTAGCCGAAAATGTCTTTGATCTGCTTTCTTTTGGTAGCT
>JAQGCC010006010.1:0-10758 GCA_034698905.1 Xestoiulus laeticollis
AATACTGCATTTTTATCAATTTTTATTTTTGTATTATAACAAGTAGTTTTTTTAAAAGTAGGTTTTAAAATTTCCCCTTCATAGCTTAACATGCAGTTCAGATCCCCCTTATGTCATTCTATTGGTTTTTTGATTTATTTATATTGGCTGGATCATTTGACAATAAATTAAAACAGTTCAAACCAATAGATAACAATTAAAACAATTTGACCAGGGTATAGATTGCTAGCTAAAAACTGCCACAACAGAAAATTCGAAAGATGCAATAATTAATATTATTCGCGTACCGTAACACATGCAAATCATTAAACATCTACTACTAAAATCCTTCCAAAAAATCGTCACCAAAAAATGTTTACTTTGGGGCTTGAGTTTAAGGGCCACAATTTTTTTTTCATACGTTGCAGCCTGCATTATAACATAATTATGTCGCCATTATAATAACACACGCTCACCATTCTAGGTGGACACCCTGGCTTTCAAACCATGGCGGGTAAATGAACTATAAACAATTACAATTCTCGTTACTACATTAGCACAAATAATTCATCCTCCAAGAAATATAAAAAAAAAGAAAATGTGCGGCAGCTTTATTTTAGTCGAGTAATGGTCTACCACAACTGACACGTGAAACAAAACGCTATAGAACATTCGCGAATGAACGTTAGAAAATAAAAAAAGTAATGCAAAGAAAGCAAATATGAATACATGGCGCAGCTCATTTCATTCGCTTATTTTTTGAGTAGCGATTAATCTACTATAACATGTACACACAGGCAATTATAGTAGGCGTTCCACCGCATCGGCGATATGTTCCTAGAACTCTTATTATTGTCAACATCGAAGTTCTCCTTCGCCATTTCAAGTACTAGAATAAAACAAGAGCGGATAGAACGACGATAGTGAGGCAAAATTGCGCCTAAAAAGCAAAGCAATTTCAGGCATGAATCATATAGAAGCTTAAAAGTATATTATCATCATTATCCTCTTCTGGAGTCGAAAGCAAGCTAAAAGAAAATTCAGTATGCATATTCAGCTCATTTGTCTAGCGATACGAACAAATATATTTGGCAGGGAACGAGGGTCGACACGGATGAACTGCGGGATTTCAACCCGGAGCGGGTCAATTAAAAAACGCAAATCCCTGACTTCGAAAGGGTGGGTTCATTTGCACCGAATCAACAGAATATAGGAATATACATTGAAATTCAGTGGTGTAAGGGACTGGAGACACTTCAGTTGTAACTAGCAATATACACATTGTGCATCACAAAATCTACATTTATAACAAGTTGCATCAGTCAGTAGAAGAGGGGGTGCGCTTATTTGTCCAACTTAAGTTGGACAAAATACGATAGGTAGGTGCGATGGCGTTCTATCTAATGGTATATCAGTAATTTCGAAAAATACGTATAGAAAATACTGGGTTATTTTTATGACGGTAGTAATAAAGTCATATAAGACAATGTGCAGCAAACTGAACTTTTTTGAAACTTAAACCATGGTTTCACAAAGGGTGAATGCAGCTCGAAAGTCATATCTGTCTGAATGCAAGCAGTCCTTAAAAAGTTCGACTTGCTTGAGATCCATAAAATCCATTATTAATAATGCATTAGCTTTTTTAATTGTGGGGAGACCCTGAGGAAAAATCTCCTAATCCTTGAGCTAGCTTTTAGAAATTTTAAATGTATAGAACTTCAGTGACATTTTTAATGAGAATGTTACTATTGCAGTGCACAGAGTGAAACACTATATATATGAACTATTTCTATAACACGTATCATGTTATAGGGCTGGGGTGTCCAACGCAAAAATTTCGTCCTAGCCCACTGCTATACCAGTACAATGCATGCAGTGTATACAGGGTGGCTCAAAAGTCAATGCAACTCCAATATGTTGTTATATAGTTGCGAATATTCTGTTTGTGTGGTTAGATAGGAAGTCATGGGTGCTTTATCCATTTATGGTATTAAATGCTAAATAAAGATCATTTATTGAACGAGATCAAAATTATAACTTTATAGCCGCAACACTTAAAACAAAATGTTAATATAAGGAAAGGAAGAGAATGGTCTGTTTATATGAAATGAGCTATTTTCGTATTCATTGGTATAGTTATTTAAAGATGTTATACAATGTTTTTAAGAACAGAGGGAAACGCTGAATGGTAGCTTCGCTGCAGCACAACAGCGTAATGCAGTAAAGCAAAATTTTCACTGCAGTAAACTAAAAAAAATGGTTGGGCACCCATATTATAAGGGTAAGAACAGCGTAGAGCATGGAAGAATAAGCAAAGAAATGAGTTCCTGAAATCAAAGTTTCGATTTTATTTCCCAATTGCTAGAATTTCCGATTTCCCAATCGAATCATTTCAGGAATTCATTCCTATGCTTATTCTCCCATGTTCTACGCTGTTCTTACCCTAAGGGAAGTGAATGTAATTATCAAGATGATCGCAGATAGTCCAAGTGATATTTAAATGACAGACGAGCAGCAAAGTCTCATCATGAACCAGGTTTATGCCTAAACGATTTAAACTTTCGGCACGGGCCATGTATACATAAGTATTTTCAGAAACCACTGACAGTACCATTATCTAAAACGCAATATCTTGACCAGTGGATCGTGCAGTAGCCCTTCGGTTCTAAGAAGCGCATGTGGACCGTCGGCGGCGTAAAAGATGAATATATCACAAAATGTTTGTTTTATATCCGAGGCATTGCCGCTCCAATAAGTACAGCTGACCTTACGAGGATTATTACTTCTTGCGTACATGGACGCAGCAGCTAAGATACTGCGTCTCTGTCATTAGTGATGTTAAACGGACATGTGTGTGGCAGTCTTCAGAAATTGTCACTAAGAGGCGACCATCTTGGGCGTCTGTTCGAACTTTGCCGATGTCAAGCAAGAGTACGTGGGACGAACAAATTCGGATTCGCTATACAGACCGTTGGTAATGAGTTTGTGCATCATGACGCACGAGATTAGATACCTTGTCTGCGATAATATAGATATTATTTTTTTTTCTAAAAATCGTAATTCGGTGTGCATATCTAACAATGGATGGCAGTAGTTAGTCGAAACTCCAACATCCGTGGGATTCCGATAATTAACATAAAACAAAAGCGCGTCCAGATACGAAAATAGGATCAAAGTTCGGGTGGTGAGTCGAGCTAAAATGGCTCATTAGAAGAAGCAACTTAATTTTAATACTAAAGTCCCCACATCGAAAAGAAAACACGAGGAACGGATGGATTTCTTTTATTTTACCAAAAATAGAGAGATTGAGGCGCCTCCCTTAATGACCCGATAATTGATTTACCTTAACGAGAACGCATTGGAAAAACATACAGTGCTGTCGATGTGGTTAGCAATAAGGGAGCATTAAGGGAGGCGTGCTCAATCCCTCTACTGTCTCTTCTTAAAGTACGTATTGTATACGAGTTATGATGCAATATATGATAAATACTTTTGCAATATTTTAGAAAGTTTAAAGTGAAAATATTTGGAGAGTTATATATGTGCCGGTATGTATTTAACTCGAAGTTGATGCAAATATTACGTATTTTATTGTTAAACGTGTGAATTTCAAATACCACAAAATCCTATGATAAAATCTCGATACACATAACAATTTTCATAAAATCCTATGAAGAATTAAATATTTTGTAATATTGTCTGCATTGGAAGAAATATTTCAAAAAAATTAATCCAAATTTATAAGAGGATTACAGTATTTTCGACAGCATCTTGCCAGAATATATTTTGAAATGCATGTGCTAGCTATTTGAAAATATATCTATTTTTCAACTTCGTATAATTTGATTCATATACATGTATTGCTTCGCAATATACCACGAATATGTAAGTTTGTTGCATAAAATATATACGCTTCAGAATATATTTGTTAAAGGAAAACGTCCATTTCAACATGTTTCTATTTTCGATGTGGGTCTGTCATGCATGCATAAACGCATAATTGAGAAAATTAATTAAAACAAAATGACGTCATACTCCATCTCACCATTCTGGCACTAATGCCATTCAGACACGTCCTGAAGCTCGATAGGACCTCTCCTCCTTGTTAGGCCAACCCGTTTAGGCTGAAAGCGCACGATTTTCCGCCCTGTTTCGGCGTGCCAGGCCACAGCCGGATGTGACTTGGATGAATCCGTTGCTGCAAGGGGTGGGTGCGGGGAAAAGGAAGGTGGGGGGTGTGGTTTGAAGCTAAGTCCCAGAGTAGAAGCACAGTGTCCCATAGGCACGAAATCGCTCTCCCAAAGTTACATACACAGCGGATAGAAAAAAACGTCCCGGTCTGTTGAGTGAGTCCGTTGGTGTAAAATTCACCTGGCGGCCGGAATGTTAGACGCACGCCTCGATGTTCAGACCTCCTTGAGCGTCGGACACCAAACGCACCTGGAGGTCACGATTCAGACGCAACTTGGAGATGCAACCCACAAAACCCGTCGAATATTTGAACAGCGTCGAATGGACCGGGTCTGGGACTCCCCCTGCAAATTACAAACATATGCGCTCGTAGTTTACTAACAGAGTCTCTCTTAGGGCCAGTTGCACCAACAGAGGTTAAGAATAACGTATACAGGGTTAACCCGCTGTATAAGCACTAAGTTAACCCACCTTTGCATTGCACAAGCATGGATTAGGAAAACATGGAGAGAAAGGATTAACCACAGGTTAATATTCTGGAATAAGATCCATTTTGTTTTCTGCATGTGTTCCATATAACATTCGGTTATTTGATCAAGGGTTAATTGGTGCAACACATACAGCTGACCTGGAGGTTAACCTGGAGTTATATTTTAATCCGAGGTTAATAAACCTTAGATTTTAATAAACCTTAGAGTGAAAATCTAAGGTTTATTAACCTCGGATTAAAATATAGTTGGTGCAACCGGCCCTTACAGAGATTTTGAGATACAGTCTTCATGTATACTACATCATCCTATAAGATTTCCCAAACTTTTTCTTCATTTTCTAAAAATTGGCAATGAAGAACAAATTTTAGGTTTGTGTATAGGCTCTTATTGGAATTTTTTTCATCAGTTCAGCAATTTTCAATAGCTTTGCCTCATTGAAATACACGTATTATGATTCTCTAACTGAAATTTTTTTCATATTTTTAAATGTGACAAATTTATTAAAAACATGGGAAATATTCTTAACGTCACCTTTCGAGGGTTTAGAATTTTTCTAAAATTATCTTACTTGAAAAAAATGTCTAAGATATTTTTTTTTTATTAAGGGTGGTTCAGAAAAAATGGAAAATGGTTAGTGGACCATATGCACACGAAATTGTGGGTGCCCTTGGACCAACAGTTTAAGGTCACCGTTGTATCATGCTTCCTCCACTAACATTGTGTAAATTGTATTATTGTAAAGAATCTAAGACTTGACTAAATTATTAACGCCAACTTTTGGCCAAATAGATGTCATTGCTTGGTTGAAAAAAGTCTTATCTTACCAACATAAAAACCAGTATCAGTATTGACTTGGGCGAGAGACCCCGGCGTGGTTCCGTTAAAGGATGGTCCATTGTCAACTATTAACGTCCCCACCCGTTGAATTCTGAAAACAAATAGTATATGAACATTGTTTTATATAAAATGTAACCCCCTTACTTCTGTGGCTCATGATCTTTAGCATTGTTAAGTGATCGTTTGTTTGCTTCAATATTAAAATCAGGTACTTACCTATACACGGTTACAGTGTGCCAACGACCATCATCCACTTTGGTTACATTATCCCGAATGATCGTCTCTCCGCTTCCCAGATTAAACCTTAAATGGACAAAACCGGCTTGCAAGCCTACAGCCACAAAATCGGAAGAAGTGGTCATTTCCCGATGACCTGTCCACAGCAAAAGGCCTTCGGACGACATTGTCCGAAACTTAAACTCGATGTCGAATTTGTTACCAATAATCCTATGGATGATAAAACAGTATAAAAAATCACTTCACTTTTAAATGTAAAAAAGTATAAGGAAAACACCACATTTTGAGCTTTTTTGATGAATTTCAAAAAGTTTTCACCCTGCCAGTTTTCAGTATTGAATGAGATTATATACATTCTAGTAAAAGTTTTGCATTCTCATATCTTTTAAATTTAGCTGACCTTGCATTCAGCGCAGTTACTATTCATAATTGTGGACATAAGTATCTACATTACAGACTAATCTAAACACTACATAGTTTACCTTTTTATTATTTCTGGTTTCGTATAACGTAGAAAGCTGTTTCCCATAAACATTGGAAATGTAATATTGTCCCTAATTTCTGAAAGAAAAATAAGTGTCAGTTATGTGGATGCAATTCATTCGAGGATCCATTCCATGGTCTTGTTAGCCTAAATATCAATAAAGCACCACTGACCCGTTTGACATCGGCTATCGGCGTATCCCAATAGACAGTGACAGGTAAAATAATCTTTCTTGGGAACACAAAGGCCGTGATTAAGACATGGGCGATTAACGCAAGGATGATTACAATTCTCAACGTTTACTCCCACCAAGGCAGCCTCGAAGAGTTTCAAGGGTTTGTCGTTAATCTCCACCTGAAATAGGAAATAAAAATTCCAATTTTTGTAGTCACATCTCTTTAGTTTCTAAGCTTCAGTGTTTTATAATTATATTCATATTCACGTGTTAAATATTACACTTCTAAAGTGAAGTTATTTTAATCTTGCTCCCTTTTTCCCAACAAATATATGAACTATTTATTGTAGTTGCCCCATGAAGATAGGCAATCACTGTTAGCATCAGTGATCAGCAGAAAAGCTAACATTTCAAACATTGCAAATTTTGATAATAAACAATATTTCGCCTATATTACATCGTAATTTAACCTATTTATACAACGTACTTTTGCAATTATGATATTTTATACAATATGTATCTTTGATTTGCTGTTTTCGACTTACCTTTTGAACACATCCTCGGAACGACGTCTTGGCGCCCACTTTATGCGAGATGATATCGAAACTAGGCACGCCGCCAATGTAAAGATTCTGAGGCATAGAAAGCTGGGTGAAGGCCCCCGCTGACATGCCTTCCACCCGCGGCTGGTTGTCAACGATCATAACCCCGTGGCGCCCGGTGCGCGACACGAACACGGTGTGCCACTCGTGGAGGGCCACGGGTTCCAAACTCCTGATGACTGCCGGTCCAGTGCCCAGGTCGAAACGAAACTCTACTGTGCCGCAGCTTAGGCTCAGTGACAGAAAATCGCCACTGCCATCAGACTTGAAACCGTTGTAGAAGAATAGGCCATCCGGATCAACTGGCTTGAACGCCACGGTCAGTTCGATGAAAGACAGCACGGAGCTTCCAAGGCCTGGGTACTTCAGGTAGGAGGTACCGTTGAACGATGGCATTACCAGATCTACGACTGGAAACAGAACAGGGAAAATTGGATTTTATACGCTCGTATATACAATGTATATCATTTCAAGTGTATCTAGAGTCCATTCTGGGATCATCTTGGTAATCAATTGGGTAACTAATATCAATACCTACACTGTCTGCCATTTTTTTTGGTTATAATAAGGTGAATAGATCAGAATCAGTTGTTATTTTTTACCGTCGTTGCGACATATGTAAATTATCTGGAGTGAACGGGTGCCGCAATTTTGGAAATGCCATGCTAAAGGTTTAAAATGCAGTTTGAAATCGAAATATATTCAGTGTCAAATTAATATTTAGTATTATTCCTCATAAATACGAAACCACCTTAAATGCGGTTTTTAAAATACTATCTGATTACATTTAATTATTTTTTCCATCCCCAAATGGAAAATCTCAGGTTGTCTCAATGAGAAAATTAACTAAGAGATTATGGAACTTTTACTAATGAGGCTATTGAGACCATGTGAGACAATGAATGAAGTCAAATTATACCCAAGGGAAAATTCCAATGTAGTCCCAAAGTAAAATCCTATGCATCTAATGGAATTGATAAGGTCTATACTGAGGCCAATAGGACAAGCAATGGAGCCTAATATGAGCCCATTGTCTAAGGGATTTTTTATTGGATACGTAGCGTCTTATGGGAACCTTAATATACATTAGGATCTCATATACTTATACATGTGGAGGCCATGCTACTTATTTCATAGAGTCCCAAAAAAATCCTTTAGACAGTAACTTCCCATTAGGCCCCATTACATGTCTCATTGGCCTCATATCCCATTATCCCTAATATGAAAGGGATTTTTAAAGTACTAAGGGACTCTATGCGATATGAATCCCTTAGTAAGTGTGAGTCTATTGAGATCCCACTCTAATAAGTATAAGCTCAACAAGATTCAAGTGGTTGTTATCATAAGTTTTGGAAGGTTTTAAGCCGGGTTTCAAGATATAAGACTGCAAGTTTAAATAATTTTTTTTTCACACAAGCATATAGAAATTTATCAAAATCCCAAAGGTGAAATTTACAACTGTACAAATATCGTAAATGTTTACTTACTCGTTCCACAATAGTCGCCACCAAAGCCCAAAGGACACAAGCATAGGGCAGAATCTGCTGAATTGGCGATGCATTTGCCCCCATTTTTACATTCCACGTTGTTGCAAACCTCAGCGCTGCATTCAGCTGGACAACAGGAATATGGTCATTAGTAACTGATGAATCAGGGTGCACTTTGAATATGGGCATGGGCCACTTACCTATACCACGCCCACTGACCACATCGCCTTTGATCGCTGGACGGAAATCGTAAATGCGGTTGTTGATCTCCAAATAGCGCAAGCATCCAGTGAAGCCATCGTTGACCAGTAGGCGAGTGGCCAAAGTGGGGGCGTTGGGGATACCTCCCAGGAAAAGGTTCTCTTTGAAGCTGATGCGAGAGAATAATCCCTGCAAACAACAAGGGAGGAATCAAAGATCGATCTTAAATGGTGGTGTCCTCCCTGCCTGCCTTCGCTCAAACCCGAAAACCAATTGAAATTCTCTAGGGTTTTAATAGGAAATTAGGCTTTCTCACTATTGCTGTCCAGGAGAAAACAATAAAAACCTTTGGGGAAAATCGATCGGGCCTTAATTGAAGTTTTTACAACTGGCAGCCAATTGATGAAGGAATTTGGCCCAAGAATAAATGAAAACCTATATAGTGTTGCAGTGGTATTTCCAAAGCTTGCATGATGTTCACATATGCTTTTATCCAGTTTTTTAGTTGAGATTTTATTCTACCCACCCTTGATTAGCCCAGGTCACGCATTCTATCTTGTACTGTTAGATAAAAATCGGACAAATTGTTTAATTTGCATTATATGCGCCCGTGTATACGTGCGAGATACGTCATTTCAGTGAATTGATATCTAGCCTCCAAAATGCGCTCTGTATTTTGACATGGCTAAAATCACTTAAATCACGTGTTCAGTGGTCATATCGTAACGGCGCTTCATCGAATTACCAAAAGCAGGTGTAATTCAGGATGCACTGCCTTCAATTTTAATTATTTTTGATTTCCAAAAATCATTTTTTTATACTCTTTAAATAAGGTGTGGTCACACATTTTATCCACTTGGTGTGCATATGCACATCTAAATGTATCTTGCCAGGAATTTGTCCGATTTTTATTTCGCCTAAGTCAAAATAGAAATCGTTACCAGGGCTTATAATTTGAACTTTGTGTTTATAAAAAATGGGGTCGTTTTGAAAACGTTTACAAACCAGTATAATTTATAAACTTTTAGCTCTATTAAGAATAGCAATAATTCTAATTAAACAAAATTCCAATAAATACTGTAATTTTTTCATGAAGTTTTTTTAGTGATTTTCCTATGGAATATAATTATATCGTCGCCATACGAATGACAAATCTAAGAAATATTCATCCAAAAAAACGGTAATTAATCACGGATAGTTTGGCAAGACCATGCAGTAAGGGAAGCTAGTTTTAAAATCCTGAGCAATATGCCTTTCTAGTATCTTTCTAGAGTTCCTTTCTAGTATACATCTCTGTAGTTTCCCATTTATGTTACGATGTTACAAGCTCAATTTACACACGCAATATACCTTTGATCGGCCCTTATCAGGTTCCGCATCGTTTAACTGGATCCACGCATCCCATCGATGTCTGTAAATGATGACTTTGTTCCAAGAGTGTAAAATGATCTGATTTCTGCTTTGGATTATGCCTGGGCCGGATCCGCAATCAAATCTAATTGAAATAACAGCAGCACAAGTGAATGACCAAAAAGCGTCGGCACACTTACCGAGATGATTGAAAGTTTATCGGCAAATCTATACCTGAACTCCAAGTGACCATCAACGATGGCCAGTGACACGAAATCACCTCGTCCGTCGCGTTGCTCTCCGGAATACAAGAGCAATCCTGATGGTTTCTCTGGACGAAATTCCAACGTCAATTGCAGGTCCTTGTACGCTCCGACAAGTGGCGGCATTTCGATATGTGATCTGCCACCGAATTTCGGAAAACGCACTTCTACATCTGAAGAAGGAAACCAAAAATCAATGTTTCAGTCTAAATTTCATGGTATTAGCTCACATGGACTTATACACATATACATACAGGGTGGTACGAAATTCATTGACACGTACCCCACTTTTTTCATAAATCTTTAATGTAAATTCTGTTAATGATGTTAAATAAGAAGACATATGTGCTCCATCCACTGATGTTATAGATTTTACCTAACATTTTCTTCACACCAACGTTGATGTAGATCAACTGATGTGGATCAAGAAAACTTTTGCGTGTTAATTCACACTGCAGAAC
>JAQGCC010006011.1:0-10757 GCA_034698905.1 Xestoiulus laeticollis
TTTGGGGAACTATCCCGGCATTCGCCTTGATGTGCCTATATGGGCGATTAATGGAGGTTGTGGGAAACCACGAAAAAAGACAACCAGGATAGCCGACCGGGGTTTGAACCCGGATCTCCCGAAATCAAGGAGCTGAGCTTATAACCACTAAGCCAACCTTGTCGGTTGTATTATATCAAAAAACGCAGAGGCATAAACACTCGGTCGTGAATTAGCCTAGTGCTCGTTATTTAAGGTGGATTGTATTATTTTGAATTCCTCAAAGCCTTCCTCGATTATTTCTTAACATGCACTTTTAGTCCTTGAAGTTTCATCGAACGATGCAAATAGAAAACAACATTAGAGATGGCATAGGGTTGATTTATAGAGAACTACGCACTTGCCGAGAAAAGGCCCAATAACACATGATAGCAGACCTGTTTCACTTATTTGTATCGATTGGAGTAGATTGCCATATGCATACACTTAAACCAACTGGAAACTTGTGACAGCAAGTAAGGTGACATGTGCAGTTGTAACTGCCGCCATGTCAAATAGTGCCGTGCTACTACACTAAGTAGATATTGTTAAAAAATCTTTGCCATCGTTTTCAATCAAACCAAAAAAGCACAGACTTTTAAAGGGTACTCTAAAAAATTTTAAGTACCATTTAAAGAACGATGGAGGGGGGAGACTAAGGGTGTCAAGTAGGAATTAGCATAATGAATATAAAATATCCCAGGTCTTCACATCACCAACACACACTACTCGCTATTTTAAATTCAAATTTTCAAAATAAACTTGTCATATTTTCCAAAAAGTAAATGATTTTTCAGCAATTTGAATGAGTGATGAGAATGACCTTTAATTAGAGTTCATCCATGCAAAAGTAAGCCCAGAGAACCCTAAAACGCGTGGAACAGATCTTAATCTCACACGACAAACGAATGCGACACTAATCGGATAATCGGAATAAATCAAACCTTTGTTGCTTGAAAGTAGAATTGATGACTGTCGCGCTAGGAGTGAAAACTTTTGTTTCTGCGAGGCTGCCGGTCCAATCTTCGTTATCCCAGTCTTCCGTAGCTGGGAAACCGTCGTCGGACCAATTGCCAACGCGCATGGGTTGCTGATTGTCGTTCTCCGTGGTTTCGGCAGGAGCGTTCGTCCAGGTATCGATGGAACGAGGAAAATCCGAATGCGATCCTCCTCTATTCTGAAAAGTCCTGATACGACCGCCCCTTCCGCGACCACCTCGACCAAGTCCGCTAATAATACCTGAAAAAAAACGTCATTATTGCAACGGAAATACGCAAAGAAGAACCCAAAACCACCGAAAACGGCAACTCACGAGTTCCTCTCCCTCGTCTATCGGAACTTCGTTCCCTCGATCGACTGTCCTCCAAGTTGCGTTTGTTTTTCTCAAAATCACGGCCTCGACCTGTGCAACGGAATTACGACACTTAGTGGCAGAATAATAAATCTCGATTTACGTGTTTTACGATACTAACCCCTATTCATTCTTGGAGGTCCACGAAGTCGATTTCCCTCTCGTTCCTTTCCTTCCCTTTCCCTTCCGCGCTCCAACCTAACTCGATTCTCTTTGTTGTTGGACGAAACGCTCGTGCTGGGTTCTGCGTTCAATTGCGGAGCGACCGTAGGCCGAGTTTTTTTTCGCTTTATGGACGTTTCCCACTCTCCCTATACGCATTTCAACGGCAAAAGATTAGCGAGACGTATATATGTTAAATTCAACAACACACACGGTGGGTTATTGTTATGATTTTCTCACCTGATCGGCTTCCCCTTCCAGCAACATGTTGATCGCTCTGTTTATGTCGTTATCGCAATCGTGAAGGGCGACGCTCGCTTCGTCGCTAGATTTACCAGTTAGCTCGATCACTTGTCTTATTTTATTTTGGAGTTCCGGGTCGTCCGTGTCTTTGGTATCGTTAATCATCTGCGCTAACCGAATCTGCTCCGCCGTAGGCTGAAAAAGATGCGGCAAATTCAACACCGGCTAAAAGTAATGCTAGGACATGATGAAACGCTTTCCTATCGACGAGACATTTACCTGAATTTTGAGAGGGTTCCCATCAGACACTTTCGTCGAATCCGCATTCGATTTCTGAGATTTATCACGAACTGCCCGAGGGGGCCGTGAACTTTGTGTGCTCATCATTTACAGTATATACAAGCAGGTATGTAAAACAAAACCTGATGGGGAAAAAAACGATTAATAAATGAGTGTATTATACACCAGAAGCCAGTTTTGAAAACGTTAGAACAATCGCGAATCTTAAGCGCTTACAAAGGGCGTGTCTCGAGAGTACAAAGCGGGTGGTAATCCCTCGACCGTTATGACGAATAGATTGTTTTACAATAACAATTTCATTAATCTATAATAATTTTAGATACGAATCGCATTCGTTTTCCTATCACGAAGTAAACTATGACATTTTATTGAAACGTTACGCAACACGAGCCCGCTCAATAAAAAACGTAAGTTTAAAAGCGTGTTGAAAGAGGGCGACGTTATCCTGTGAGAAATTACTCACTACCTTAGATGCTAGAGTAACTTTAGAGAAGATATTTCCTAATTGTGATTAAAACGAAATCAAAATGCAGTAGAACAGAGAGGGTGTTAGAATTGAAGGGGAAAGTGAAGCGAGTGGTGTCGCTGTTGTTGACGCCATCGTTGTCGCGCAAAAAAAAAAAAAGGGTTCGAGTGAAAAAAAACTGATTTCGTCTGGGGCGAAATTGCGAATCGTTCGGGGCGATTTAATGAAAGCAGCTAGTATTGGCGAGGGAACCTAAAGCTTCGTA
This sequence comes from Xestoiulus laeticollis, assembly GCA_034698905.1. NCBI lineage: Eukaryota > Metazoa > Arthropoda > Diplopoda > Julida > Julidae > Xestoiulus > Xestoiulus laeticollis. The sequence goes on from JAQGCC010006011.1 coordinate 2,806, forward strand.
AATGTAATAAAAACTAGAATAATTCCGATCGCTAAACATTAAACAACAACGAAAATGGACTTTACCTGAGCAAAACGCGTTCACACAAAAGCAATAAAATCACGTGACGCTGCGCGAGAATCCCGCCCGTGCAACGCCGCTCACTTCCGGCGGAGGATTTTCCCCACCACGAGGCACGTTTTTCAAATTTAAAAACACGAAGGCTGTACTCGAAAGACACGGAATTTTAAAAAATAAAAAGATAAAGCAGTTTTTCCCTACCGTATGAGCGAGATGGCGACGCATTAACCCCGATTAAAACTTAATTTTCTTGAAGCCTAACCCGTAAATATATATCCTAACCATATAAGAAAGGGGTCGGTTTTGATCGGGTAAACGCGTGGAGATAATAAATTATTACATTTTACTTACAATTTCTACGATTTAATTTATGATACGTCGGAAGATTGGAAATAATGTCACTTTCCACCGAGCTTGTTTTTTTCCAACCAGGAAATCCAAAGATACCGTACTACCGCCTCATATTTAAATTATAAGTGTGCTAATCACGGTCACGAACTGCCCATAGCGCAAGTTACAACGGATGAACGGAACTAGAGCACGTGCTACTCGATAGTGTTCGGATATGCAGTCGACTAGACGAATCTTGGAGACTATGACAACATGACAAACCGTCAGCGTCACGCGGATTTTCTGAGCCGAGATTTCTAACTTTCCGAATGTGAAGTTAACGCGCGCGTGTGCCTACTACGTGGGTCGTGTACCACAACTTCTCCCCCAGTCCCCCTCTCTTTTTGATCGTGTGGATGTGGCAGTTGAAGACGTTGGCGTGTTCACATCGACTTTTAATAATTTCTTGATTTTCTTCATCAAAGTAAGATAATTTTAATCGGTCGGCGTGTTGTGAATGGAGAGTGGTAAATTAAGGTCCTTCGATTCTTTTTAGATGAAATCTATTGCATTCGCGGCATGTTTGCTGGCAGTTTTGTTGGGTTCGTGTTGGAGCTCAGAAGAGGTCGAAGCTCGATTGCTGGTTTCCAAACACATCCTTAATAAGTTTTTAGTAGAGGGCAAAGATATACTCGTTGAATATAATATTTACAACATCGGAAGCGGGTAAATTATCGTTACATTATTACAATTTATAGTCGTAGTTGAATAAGTCGATAGCTTTACGTAAACTTATCATTTCTACTCTTCTTTTAGGGCCGCTTTGAATGTGCAATTGACGGACGCCTCTTTTCCTGAAAGCTCATTCGATGTTGTCAGAGGAATACTCAATATTAGGATGGATCGCTTGGCTCCGTATCCTTGCATAAAACGTTACTTGGCGTCTGCCTATTAGGTGGTCTTATATAATTTCCTCTATACTTGGCGACTTAGCCAACATCGTTAAATTGAACATGAAATAAATTTAAACTATTGAAAGACTTCCATCGCATAGCAAAAATAAGGACCAATAGTTAGTATTAAAACGTTTAAATAAGCGCATAGACAGAATGCTGGTATCTTCCCATCCTTGGACCAACTCAACTGCGCCTGAATCAGTTACCCTGTGACGGTGCCAGACAGTAGCTAGCGCAATAGTCCAACATTGGGCTCCTTGGGATAATCTAAAGTGTTAAATGATGATTCTAAATCCGGTTATACTACAGTGAAATCCCTCTAGCCTCTCCTTACAGACAATTTTGCAATTCCCCTGCCCTGAACTTCCTGAAGTATAGGAAAACAATGTATTTTCACAACAGACACCCCTCTGACAAATGCAGACAATCAATTTTTTGTCACCTAGAGATACATTTATCCCTCCTAAGCTCTATAAGAATAGTAATGTGAGCACTTCTAGTGTGTATAATGAATTTCTAAAAAAATGTAAACCCCTCCTCAAAGGACACCCCTCTACGACAACTTTGTTGTTCTCTTGACTGTCCGTTGTGTAGAGGTCTCACTGTATAAGCTATGATTTTTTCTTGAGTGGAAATAAGTGATGCATTTCTGGTTAAAACTGAATTATTTCTTGACCGACATTTGTTTAGAAATAGCAACATTAGTCATGCTGTCGTTTTACAGCCAAAACACACCGGTTATTTGAATTTCTCCGCAGCACAAGTACGCTACTTAGCATCGGACGACGCTAAACACGAACAGGTGACTTTCTCGAGTCTTCAAGGGAACGCCAATTATAAAATATTTGAATTCACTTTTTCTAAGTATATTTTTTTTGTGTAATATAAAGGTGGGATATAGCAGTGAACCTGGTGAAGGAGGAGTGGTATCTTTTAAAGACTATGACAGGAAATTTTCGCCCCACATCGTAAACCATATTTCTTCCACGTTTCTTGGATTTTGTTTTTTAAAATCATTTCAGAATCTAATTTTTTATTTTTATTATTCAATAGCTGGATTGGACCGCATTTGCCATCATGACATTGCCTTCATTGGGAGTTCCATTCTTTCTATGGATTAAAAGCAAGTCTAAATATGACGCATTGATGAAACAAAGTATTAAAAAGAACTGAACAAATGACGAGCAATAAAGTTTGTTTGAAAAGAAAAGATAGCCTCGTTTACTTTAGTAAGAGATAATCATTCTTTGTATTAATTTATTGTTTTTTTGATAATTATTTACAGAAAACCAGCTGCTATAAATTATGCTTTAAATGTCCATTTAAGTATTTAATGGCAACATTCAGGTTGCCAAAAATAGTCAACTCCATAATTACAACAAAATGCTATGCAAGATCAACAACTTGTTGAAATATGGAAATATTTTTTTTTGATAATAGAATTAACATAGAAATATTCTTGGAGAAATGGGTAAAATTCGACCCAAACGAAAAACGATTTCACAATATGGCAGCATAAATCAAAAGCACTATAAAAATGGTCGTTTAAATCAGAAATATGCTTACAAAGCTTTGAAAGTAAATGTAGGCACTTATGAGGGAAACATTCCTCGGGATCGCTTTCTATCTGCCATCGCTCTTCTATTGTGGTTGCCATGAAATGTTTTATTCTTTTCCTAAATAATAAGATGGCATTAGCAGAGTGAGTAATTTTCAATTAAAATAAGTTATAAATATAAAACTGATCGCCATTGCACATACTTTGTTATCTCTATTCCTCGTGACTTGAGCGTCTTGACCTTGTCCTTTAGGTCGTCCTAAAATAAATAAGGAATCACAAACTCTGAATTTACGATGGATCGCCAGTTTTGATTTTAAGTGATGTTTGGTTATCCCCATAAAACTAACGATCATGGAAAGATATAAACGGTGATACACAACGGCATGTTTACTGCATCGAAACGATTGTCTCGGTTTACCTCTCACATCTCGTTGTTGGTTGGCTTGTCTGCGTTGTGCAGCTCGTTCTCTTTCAACGGCAGGATTTGCTACAAATTCGTCCCGTATTGGCATTTTGTCTTCCTATAAATTACAAAAATGCGCGCATTATTGTGTAGATTCAGTTTCTAGCATATCAAAAATGAACTGAAGTTTTAAAAAAAAACTTTGCCACTAATTTACCAGAGTTCCTTCGTCGATCGCAGTTTCTCCCTCTTCAAATTCGTTTCTATCTCGAGCATTGAAACCTCTAAGCACATTTGGCGTAACAAATGGCCTTGAAATGAAAAATTGTGGACGATTTGGACTTAAGACGCTATTAGAAATGGAAACATTTGGCTACGACGTACTAACCTTCTGTCTATCATTTCGTCCCAAGTAACAGACTCGTTTACGCTGATCATTTGTTCGTCGTACGTGTCGTCGTACTCGTCCTCGTAAAGATCCTCACGATCTTCTGCCTCGTATTTGGCGGATAACATTAGAGTGACTTGTTTAAGATTTTCGCCTTTGTCCGCTTCATCCGAACTTTTCATTTGATGACGCCTAAAAAATAGTTGAACCCGATTGCAAAATTAGACGCATGTTCAAATACATTTTGAGGAGAGAAAGAGCAAATATTCTCTTTACCATTTCCCTTTGTGTATTCTTGACAAATCCAAGTTGTTATTAGTAAAAACATCAAATTCATCGTTATCGTAGACATTTGCCCTATGATCATCGGTGGGTATTTTTTCAATTTGCCTAAAAAACAAATTAAAATAAATTTTATTTTTCAATTCCAATTGAAATGTAGTAAAGATTTTATTCTAAATAATAATAAACGTCTTGCCCGATTTCCCGAGGAGATGGATTCAGAAGATGCGGAGGTAGCAAGTTTTCCAAAATAGCATCGATAACTCTGTCTGCTTCATAGTTATAATATATGAGGCACTCCTGAATAATAACATATCACTTTGTATAAAAAATTTTTGATTTTCGCTAAATTAAAATTATAAGTTAATATATAAATTAAAATTTTGCAAACACGACTTTATTAATTTAATAAAAATACATAAATACCTCGATAAATGCATCTTCATATTCAGGCATTAGCTCTTTTACTTGACTAATCAAAGATTTGAGTTCAATCCCGAACATAGCTGGACTAGCACACGCTCCATCAAGATCAGCGAACGTACCACTGACACGATCGCCATTCGAAGTACGAGGAACGTCCAAGTTATCCTGAAAATAACAATCGTAATAACATTAAGAAAAAAATAAAAAACATCCAAAAGTGAGAGAAAAAGTTATAGTGATGTTGCTCTCCTTCACAAAAAATAAATTTCTACATAATTGCACATTAAATTTAAACCATTTTTCAATAAATTACTATACTAACGATCAAATCAACAATAAGTTAGAGTTTTGAATGTTCATTATTAGTATCGACACAATAAATAAGTGTCTTATTACCTTTTGCATTTGCTTGTCCATGCTTTTATCAGTTGCCATAGATGCTTTCGCCTCTAGCAATCCATTACAATTTTCATTGACTAGCATATTTATTCCATCGGTTATATAGCTGATGCGGTTGTTATCTCTTAAAAGAAATAACAGAGTAAATAACTATTAAATTAACTATTCGTTCGAATGAGTAGCCCCAAATATGATACTGATAAATGGCTTTTCGTCATAACTCTACCTATAACGAGTATAGGCTTTTTTGTATAAAAAACGTTACTTATAGTCACTGTCATTTTATATTACTTAACCCCGGTGCCGAATAATTAAATTCACTTACAAAAACAAGCCAGTTTGAATAAATAAATCAACATCTTCGTTGAATGGAAAGTGTTGCTCGTAATCCACCACAAAACTATCGAAACGCATAAAAACAGATAATCAGGATTAATTATTGAACGTGTGCTTAAGTAATTCGATTCCGATGATATCTTTAATGCTAAACAACTTTAAATAAGACAGTGAAAAAAAACATGCTCGATATTATTAAAACTCACCTCTTCTCAGATAAAATGCTAGTCATGATATCGAAGTATTCGTCAATGCATGGTCCATTATCAAAGACATTACTGCAATGTAAACATAACCACCGAGAGACAAAGTCATTAAAATGAACAATAGATATACTGGTGAACAAGTTCAACTTAAAAAATCTTACTCTTTTTCTAATAATGGTTTGAAGCAACACGACTCGATCATCTGGCGAAATGTCTTCAGAAGGGACTTTCTGGCTAAACCCAGTAGGTTTAGAATATTCTCGAAACAACTGCGTTAATTAGTAGGATTTTAACGCTAAACGTAAAAAATTATTAAAACAAAGAAGGGAAACTTTGAGGCTTACCTCGAAAGTTCTGTTAGCTTTCTCGCGTTTAATTCCTTTACTAAGAATGGTATAATTGTGGAATAGAATAACGCAATTCTGTATAAAAAAATATTTTATGTTAAGGACGTACTTCGCAAAGGGCATACTAAATTTGATGCAACTTACATCGACGGAAACCTTTGAGCTAAAAATGCTCTACAAGCAGTCGGGTAAACATCCAAAAAATTGAAAACAGTGCACGAAGTGTCGACAAAATAAAGAAATATGTCGAGGAAATTTTCCTTAGACAATTCGGGCGGATGAGAAGAGCGACGCGTTAATTTATGTGTGCGGCTCGATTCGTTGGAGCCTTCGATTAAAGTTAAACCAAACCTTTCCACTATCGATGAATAAACCTTGAACAAAACAATCAGAATACGCTCGTTAGCTGCGTAGAATTTCTAAGGAGAAAATTAATTAATCTTACCTTTTTAATTTCACCAATAGCCTTTTGCAAATCATCCATATATTTGGGCTGAGTGGAGAAAACGTTGTTCACCATTTTTTGCAGAAACGTTCGGTTATTTGTACTAAATAAGATGCATAAATCCATGATTTTGGGAATGTCGAAAATAAAATAATCGTAGATCAATGTACCAAATGCGCTCGGCGTAATGTGATTGGACTAAACAAAAGGACATTTTAAAATTATTACAACTGCGATTGCAGTAATAAAAAACGAACTGTTTAAAAACATTCACCTTCGACTCCTTATAAGTAGCCATACGAATATAAACGAGAAACATTAGACGATGAATTTCGTTTTGCTTCAGTCTCATGTCTTCGGTGAATTTCAGCATGCTCAAATCGTAAGTTCGAGGCGCATTAAGGAGATACGAATTGAAAGCTTCGTGCGTTTCTTCGTGGTAAACAACCTGAGACCAAAACCTTCGAAACAACAATAATTAATTAGTATGCGAGTCTCGTTTTCTGCCTCTATTAAACTATTTTCTGAATTACCTATTGTGCGGCAATTTAAGCAGAAACATCAAATCCTGCTTGAGCAGGTCCATTCTATCCAACCACGTTTCTCGAGCCGAAGTCAAAGATTGAACGGATTCAACGGAGCCAGCGAGAAAACCGAACTCTGGAGGGGAATAATAGCGGGCAAAAGTCCGATTGATAGCCCATCCTATGTGCTGAAATGTACCGACACTGAGTTAGCACTGATATAGCCTTTCATTCTCCATTGTTTAACTGACGAAGACGTAAATATGGAAATAGTTTATATTGCACGAAAAAGTTGTGAGAGAGTCACATAAGTGGACTTGCGACCACTCACCACAGCTCTCCTAAGATAAAAACACTTACCTAGGAGAGTAAAGTTAGGAGTCACCTAACTGTTAGGAGACTCACAGCTGACAGTGATGTCAGACTATGCAATCCAGTATTTAAATATTGCAATGGAAAGTTTTGCATGTAGCCTACAATTTTTATGCACATGCCAGTGCATATAGATCAACGCACATGCATCTGCACGGGTCACCACAAGCTAATTTCCTGAGTTAGGTGAGTCATGCGAACGCAACTCTCATAACTCACTTTTTCTCCTAGTTGAGCGAGTCTCCATGGTCTACCAAGGACTGAAAAATGATTTAACATAAACTGGAGTGCTACTAGTGCATGCATATCTTGAACTCAAAAATAATGCGATTCCGTAACTAAACGACTTTCTCCTAGTCACTACAATTTAAAGATATGAATTACAGACGCAATAAATGTCAATTAAGGTCCAAATTTCCAGCTCTTTTTGAGAAATATTTGGGTTAATTGTGAGCTATAACTCACCAACGCAGCAACGAATCGTTTACGTCCATCTTGTTCGACTTCTACTCGTAATTTATCGAGCGGTAAAGGCTATAAAGAGAGAAGAAGAAGACATAAAAATCCCGAATTACGAATGAAATGAAATTCAATTAATATTTAAATTAATTACCTGAGCATCAGTTCCTACATTTGCCATTTTTGAAACATATTGTGCAATGATGTGCAGACTGCAGACGCAAATACAGCTGTAGGGAAAAAAGTTACTTTCGGAATCGAAGATCTTGGCTGCCATCGACTATTTCTAATTATATTTTTAACATTTTTACATTGTTAATTTTTAATCAAGGTTGGGGGAACGAAACACCTTTAATATGGGGAAATCGTAGAACGAATACCGCTCCTGTTTTAATTTAAATTTTTAAGAAAAAAAAATTGTAAATATTCTTTGAATATTTCTCTACCATTTGTCGTTT
>JAQGCC010006012.1:0-10757 GCA_034698905.1 Xestoiulus laeticollis
GCAGTTACATTGGCCGTCTTCCAATCTGCCGGAATCTCACCAGTTGAAAGTGATCTGGAAATTATAATGCTAAGCGGGATGGATACTTCAGCACTACACCTATTTAATATCCAAGCAGTAAGCCCGTCTGGGCCTGTAGCCTTGTTAACATTCAATTGTCCAAGCAGATCTCTCACATGCAGAGGGTCAACAATATTCAAATTTGATCAAAAATGAGATTGAAACGTTCAAACAAGCCAATAGATAAGCTTTCGCGTCTGGACCAATGCGAGTCCCAATTTAGAGAGTGAAGCATTTCTGTTACACTCGCCGTATGCTGGTAACTGCCCTTAAGAAATCTGGCTGCCCTTCGTTGGACCATTATCCTGTGAGGATTCTATACAGGAGCGTAATACTCCAACATACGGCGAACCAGAGTTGTGTAGCCGGTCTCCTTTACATTTGCCGAACATTCACGAAATACACGTTGAACAAATCTTAAGTTGTTGGTTCGCTGCCCCGATAATTCTTGTCAAATGATGATTCCAAGACAGATTATCAGCAATGTTAACGCCCAGATACTTGGTAGTATTGACAACGGCAAGTTGGACACTATCCAAAACAAACGGATATAACAAATATCTTACCTGTCAGAGGAATTCTATCAACAGGATAATGTCGACGCTGCAGAGCTTCCAGTTCATCTTTACCACAATAACAAATGCTGATTTTATCAAGCCTAGGAGTAAAGTTTAACATAGACATTAATATGATCTCTCTGAGCTAAAAAGAAGTCCGTAGACTACGTATCATTTCAAAATCAAGCATAATATCAGATCGCAGAATGTTTTTCAAACAAAAACTAAATTAAGTTATTTTATGAAAAAAATATTCTAACATGCCAATTCATCAAGTGCAAAGTTATTTTCCCACTCACTTCCATTCCAACGTTCCATCAGGCAGTCTCTGTGGTTGTTTCTCTAAAATAAAGGGTTGGCTTTCGATGTCGGCGCTTCCTTCAACCACTTTGTGAGCATGTTCGAATAGGCCATCCGGGGTGAGGAATTTAATCTGCAAGGTTACCGGATCTGGGCCTTGGTAGTTAAGTAGCTGGAATTGTAGCAAAAGTGTTAAATTTGAAAATAAAGACTTATCCACATGTCTTCCAGGGTGCAGGGACACAAAGATGCTTGTCAAACTTCTTGAAAGACTGACAGAAGTCACTGGACTTAGATACAAATGTACTTACATGAACTACAGGACAACAAGATCTGCCTCCAGTAGGACCTCCATGTAATGGTGACTGTCTTCCCTTCAACTGTCCATGAGACCCTTTTTTAAACTCGCTCCTGTAGCGAAATCTATGATCTTTGGCCGGTTGGACAGCAAATACAAGCTCAGGCATGTCTAGGCAAGACACAAAACAAAAAATTAACACCAAGTGCAGGGAAGAATCTCTTGCAACTACATCTAGCTCTACTAAATTCCAACATACAATGCCTTTTATTTAGTGGTGCATTGAAGGTGGGTGTTTCTCTAGTAGGAGGCATCTATATTTGAAGTGATGAAGGGGGAGATTGCTACTTGGACTGATTACTGTAAAAGTAAACATGCATATTCAACCATTAATTTTTTTTGGTTTGTAATGTTAAACCCAAGCTATTTAATCCAAGTAGGATTAGCAAGACAAGGGTAATTTTACACTCCTGCAGTATAACATTAATGACCTATCCAACTGCAGGAATTGTCATGCCATAAATTTCACAAACCCATGACAGCATAAAAACAGATTTCTAGTTCACAAAGATGCTAGCAAAGTTAACCATGAAGCAAACCTTCCAAGAAACACATTTCAAAGAGTAGGCCTACATATTTTTTTTTTAAAAATGTATGCGATGGAAAGCAAGAAACACAATCCATATACATGTATATGACCCGGCTAGTCATGCATTGTATAAAATGATATACATGCAGGCCTATGGCATTTTATGCACTGCTTGACCCTATAATTTCCACCTAGGCTAAGACATTTAACATCAATATAGGGAAGTGACCTCTTGACCTCTCTCCAAAAACGTGATGTCGGTATGAAAGCAGTGTTGTGATTTTCTTATGTCAGGAAATTGGAGCCCTTCTGGGTGGAAAAATAGATATGGCCATATATATAAAATTTTCCAGATATGGCTGCATCCAAAATTGGCCACATATAGCAAATATCTAGACATATTTGGGTAGATATACCATATAACATTTTCCAGATATGGCTGCATTTAAAATTGGCCAGATATACCCAGATATGGCATATCTAGACATATATGTAAGGCCAATTTCGGATGCAGCCATATCCAGAAAAATTCATATATAGTCATATCTATTTTTTTATTTATGTTTTATTTTTAGTTATGCCGCCTAGCTTGGTTGCTCAATAGATTTAAAAAATAATACTAAGACACTTTTTATAAGTTGTATCATATGATCTTATAGGCCTACTATTTTTTTAATCAGTCTTACTCATAGAATAATGCACTAGATAAAAGAATCTTAAGACATTTGACAAAAGTGTCTTACTCGACTTGAGTATCTTATGTGATACCCGACTAAATTTAATCGAGTATAATGCCAGATTTGTCCATATATTGAAACAGGTATGACCATATATGGACCATATTGAAAATAACATTTATTCAAAATAATTGCAAATCAAAATGTCAGAATTGGATAAAAATAAACAATATAGGGTCTGTTGAAATGAAAAAAAAAAGTTATACATGTATCTCATTGAAATCTCCATTCAAATCAGGCTGTTGGCAAACTTTGTAGCATTTTGTTACAATCTGAACAGAAGCATGCGTGAATCTTACACAATCATTTTTTGTTATAACTGTGCATGTTTGACATCTCTGACCATTTAATGTTATGGTATTCTCTGTTTTGTTCTTCACATTTTGGTATACATGCATCTCGTTTTATATGCCTTCTTGTTTTGCATGAAAATATACGAATACATGTATTAATGGGAAAAAATAATTGTAGGGCTCATTTACCCATTTTTATCAGCCGCTGCTTTACATGTTTACAGGGATGCAATAACATCTTTTTAACCTGCAGGTTATATTATAAGTATATTAACAATTCCCTCTTATCTGAAAGAGCATAAACCGTATTTAACCCTTTTGGCCTCACTTAAAAAAAAACAATTTCCGATAACCCCGAAATGTACCCCCAAACCAAAAGTGGTCTGCAGGAAATTAGGTACAACCTGGCGCCATTTACCACTCCTGCCTAGATATCATCACATGTTCGGAGACAAATGAAAATAAATAACTAAATCAAACAAGGTTACTTACTACCAAACATAACACCAGATTGAGTTTTATTTCAGTTTATCTCTAAACTTGAGTAATTTAATTTAAAATGCCCTGAAATTTTACAAATCCCACAAAAAATGCATGCTTCTGCAGTCTGTAATTTCAAATATTTTAAAATCAATTATAGTATCGACATGATATTTATTCCAATACCATGCCACCAGAATAAATAATTGCATAATAGCCTGTTTGAAAAAATCATACTCACACGTGTCACAAATGATGTATCATTCTGTATACATGTATGACTATGTTAAAGTATAACTATATATTACATTTTTGTTCATTGTTTATCATATGCTAAAGTGCATGTGATCATGATCGAATGTCTATGTCTGTATATCCCCCTATGTGCCATATAAGTATTCTTACATGCATAGCATAGATGATGACATAAAACGTCATACATGTACAGTATATGGCCATATTATGACATAGCCTTCAGTGCATGTCCCTATAATTCTTCCTGTGAGCCTAGTATATATGGACAACAATGGTTTGAACTAGTGGAAAAATTATATATAGCCTATAAACTAATTTAGGTGTAGGCTATTGGGAAAGTTTCATACCTGGACATTATCAGAAACTGGACAAGGATGGAGTTTTGTCCCTAAATAATTATATACATGTGCCCATTACAATGCACTTAAATGAAATGAAAATTGGAGTATTATTGAGTATTACATTTTTGTATTTTAGTGTCATTCTCCGTATAGTCACCACCTGTATACCTATGGTCAACTTTAACAGGTTTTACTGTACATGTACATGTATATATAGATGAAAACTTTAAGAACATTGTGATATGTGCTCCTCAGATATAAAAAGCTCATTTCAGGTTCACCAACAGTGCATATAGCTTTCAAGGTAGGTAAGTTTTTGGGGTCGGGTTTAATACGACGAACTTTATAGACCAAGTTGAAATGATGCCGGAAAAGCAGCAATAGCAAGCATCTCATTCGATGAGGTTGCTACAAGACCTGAATACAAGACGAGTGAAAAGCAAATGCAGGACGGTTTTGGGAAAAACCCATATACCCTGATTGGGCTCAGGGTTACCGTCAACGTGATGCTCTTTTAGCATCCATTGCCAATTAAGCTTCAGTGTTTCGTGGCACCTTTGTAGAAATTCAACTTTTGCACCCTCCCATATCACATCCAAGGTTGCAATGACCATCAGTACCACAATTGGCGTGTTCCTGATGATCGAATTAAACAGTTCTTTATATGTTAATGACACTTGAATAGAAATGCATCAACTAGGAACCCATACAAAAATAATGAGCAGTATATTATACTGGTGTCAGTTAAACAGTTTAGATTTATCATAGCAGTATATATATATAATGATGAAACTATAATTTACACTGATATTGGTATGGGGTTATACTGGCATCAGTTATAAATTGCCTGTTAATGTCACTATGGTGTACTGATAATAGTGTAACTAACCAATATCAGTATGACTATACTGATGTAAGTCTAGCTCATACTAATATTGGTTATACTGGCATCAGTCAAACAATGCCTACTGATGTCACTATGCTGTACTGATACCAGTATAGCTCAAACTGTTATCACTTTGTGTATACTAATATCACTAGAATTAACTGGTATCAGTATATTTAATTCGACCAGGGATCGAGATACATATGCAGAAATTTACATGATGAAAGGTCTTAGGTGTCTGCATTTTCCTTTCTTGCAGTTAGTTTTTAATTTGAACTTGGGATTTTGATTTAAATTGTACATGTATGCAATTTTTGTGTTTTGTTGTGAAGAGTACCCAGACTGCTTAGTCAGAGGTAATTACAATGTATGTTTATTGTATTACTAATGTCAAATGTTTTTATCGGTAGTGATGACGCATGCATTACACATCATGTGTAACCTTACTTTAATAACGTGAAAATAAATAGATACATGTAGCTTTGTTTCATTAATCAACTGACTGTTTATTACCAATCTTCATTGACCTGACAGAGAGACCTGGATGATTATTCTGGTGTGGGCAGGTTTGCATCGAGAATTAACATAATGCCAAGTGCAAGGGAATTCCTCTAACGATTTTTTTTAATTTAGCAATTTTAGTTTCTACAGAAATGCAATATAATTGATTCTGCAGAAATGCTACATAATTGATTTTTACAGAAAAAGTCATCATAATTCTACAGACGATCAGCCGGTTGAATCCTGCAGAATTTTGAGATTTTGTTGTTGTATAGGAATGATACATGTAAGTGGAATTGAACGCCAATACTAGCCCTTTCTGACTCCCAATGTTGTCCCAGATGAACACAAAATTTAGGGTCATGCCATCTCCAATATCCCTGCAAATGTCATAATTTCCAGGTTTGTGGGAACCCTGTTTATTAAAGGAATTCTCCTTGTGATAATAAAGCAGTAAACAAGGTATTTTTTTTTCTAAAATTCAACCAATGGTTAGATCAATTTTGGAACACTCTGTACATTTTATAAAAAACAAACCAGAACTATAAAAGGGTGTTGTTCTCAAAACAGGCGGGCCAACAGCTTGATTTTTTTTACATCCAAACCTCGCAATGTGTTTGTACATGCTCTGGGAAATTCCCCACCAAATATTCCAAGGAGAGCAAAGCAGCTGCATATTGTTAGGCAGTTCGTTAACATAACCCTGAATAATTAATTGGAAAACTTAATGTAATGTAACATGTATTTCCATGAGGCCTTACCTTTAATAACAGTTCCCAATTTGCATTTACATGTAAATGTACAGCATGGGGTAAATGAAAATTATCAATCTCAAAATTGTCCCATTAAATACTGACCTACCAACACAAGTTTTTGTTGATCAAAATAATCAAATGTTTGTAATTTGCTATTGAACGCCTTCAAAGAATGATATTTGACAGAGTTAATACACTATGTTGTCATTTTAATGGGGTAATGTATGTAAATATTCACACGTTTTTCATATTAATTAAATTTTATTTCCTTGATCTTCATAAAATTTTTAAGCAAGTCATGTGCATTTAGAATTCATGGCCCAAAAACATGAAATAGCGCAATGAATTTCAAAAAACATGTCATATGACTGCTCATTACATATACATGTAGATAAACATAGATGATTTGGATAACAAAATTATGCAAATATGATGTAAAATCGAATTCTCGCAAAGTCAACTGAATTTATAGAATTCAGTTTCGAAATGCTCCTTTGAAAAATCGTACCCGCCAAAAATGTTCGTCAACTGGCGCCAAAATTGGCGGGAAAAATAATTATATTGAATTTATCGAAAATGACATTCCAGAAATTCCATTGTTTATTTTCAAGACTCAAGTGAATGAAATTCATTTTGTGGTTAAGCAACAGGACGAATGGATGCATTGGGCCCTATGTGAATAATAAATTGATGCAATGGGCCCTACGTGAATAATGGATGGATGCATTGGTCCCTACGTGAATAATGGATATATGCAATAGGCCCTTCGTAAATAATGGATGGATGCATTGGTCCCTACGTGAATAATGGATATATGCAATGGGCCCTTCGTGAATAATGGATGGATGCAATGGACGAATTTAATTCTGAACACAATGCAAGATAATGATGGTACTGAAACAAAAGGTAAGTTTTTAAAAGTTATTTCAATTTATCTAGTAAAACTTTTAAGCAATTTAGGAGAAATATTTCCTTTTTTTAGCGCGCATTTGGAGAAAGTGGAAATGTTAGTCTAGAGTAGACCTGAAGTGGCACCAAAAGGTATTGGCAATAGCACTTTTATTGAATAACGCTGAAAATAATTGCATTAGTTAAAAACGGAAATATACATTTTGTTATAAATGTTTTAATAAAACATCCTACAAAATTTGAAACAGTTTTAATAAACGCTATTCAAATAAATTTAAAATAACCAAAAATCGTAAACCAAGAAAGTATAGCCAGCCATATATGTGTATGCTAAATTTGTATTAAAGAATGACACGTTTTTAGACTTGTTCTGAAACATCATAATAAGTCTTCATGGATTTTTATCAAATACATGGTGTCAACATCGTAGATGGTTTTGACATCCTAAACTATCAAAACTATTTTAGATAATGCACTTATAATTGGATAATGGCCAAAAATAAAACAACCCAAACATACACCAGCTTAACTCTATGGAGTATGTTTTTTTTAACTTTTTTTTGGCCATTGTCTGTTTATTCGTGCATTATATAAAATATTTTTGATAGTTTAGGTTGTCAAAACCATCTATGATGTTGATACCATGTATTTGACAAAAATCAATGAAGACTTATTTTGATTTTTCAGAACAAGTCTAAAAACCTGTAAGGTAAACGTTTTACATAATCAACCAAAAATTCTGTGTTTAAATCTTAATGTGTGTCTACCATGGGCTTCATTCTTGTAGTTGGTATAGTTTGCCTACATTAGTTAGATGCACAACCCTTAAAACTGTTAATAACAAGGTGTAAAAAAGCCCTTAGGGATGTTTGTCTCAGCAAATCCCCATTGGTCATGACCCTCCCTGGCAGAAGTAGCTTTTGAAATAGGTGATAGGTACTTAGATTTGATTTTTGTTAATTGGCAAGCAAATAACTCAACCATCAGGGTGGCCTCCAAAATGAGGCAATTTGCATTCCCTGAAATACCAGTTGCCTACTTTGGATTTCCCAAGGAATTGCAAAAAACTAGTTGTGCTTGTCTCCAACCTTCCCAAAGCATCTTCGTTTTTCCATCACTCCAAAACTCTAGAAATCTTCGAATAGAATTTGCAGAATATCCCGAAAATAAAACCATTGACATCCCTGCAGTTGACCCCGGGTTCAAGCATACAGATTTTCCTGAACAAAACGAATTTTCCAGTAAAGGAAAATTGTCCTTGGCCAGTAAACCTGAATGGGGGAAAATGTTAATTGCTGGGAAATTTCAAAGCAAAACACGAATACTTCAGATATGGAAAAGAACTTGGTCAGCACGTTGAACGTGCTTTTGAAAAAAAGAACTTGTACATTTTCTATCGTTTGATATCTCTATAAGTCTGCATATTTGCTATCGATATGAACATGTTTAAAACTCCCCGGAAATAATGTAAAAACAACTGAAATTGTTGTATTTTGTATCTATATGATTCAATAGTTATTAGAAGTGCAAAAGTGCCCTTACAGTCCCCAAGGGTAGGAAAATATAAGGGTGTTGTTGTAAGAAAATGTAAAGGTAAATTGTAAAAAAAAATAGTTTTAGAATATGCAATTTACAATGTTCAGCAAAATACCACATCAAATTTTGATCTCAAAAATTAATGCTACAAAAGTTATTTTTCCTCTTATTTTAATTCAAAAACTCGCCGAATTAACATGAGCTTTTTAGTAGGTCAGCAATCATTCTTGCTATTCCAAGTCTATCTAATTTCCCTGACAATTCCAAGTATTCCTGGTTCTTACACTATGAAAAAGGCATAAGGATCATGTTTGAAAATTTGAGTCTTGAGGTCTCAATTATTAAGGTTTTAGAATGCTAGGATCACGATGCTAGATCTTAGGGCCAGAGAATAAACTTTTATTGATGGTAGCACAAGTATTTAAAAGTTATCAACCCATGGAGTACTGCAAGAACATTAAAATGGCGACTTAACTTTTGCGCTGTTAAAGATGGCGGCAATTAATGCACACTCAAAAAAAAGTTGTTTCATGAAGGCACATTTGGCAATTTTTCAGTTTTGCCAAGCTGTGAATTTCAGGTTGGGTTTGTCTAGCCTTCGCTTTGGGATTTCCAAATGATTTTAGCAAACAAAGGTTGCAAATGTTGGATTTTCCCAAAGAGCAGAAATTTGTTTTATCCAGCCTTTGTTCTTTCATGGTGTTATGACAGAATGTTTCGTTCTTGCTGCAGTGCAGCCCACTTCCCAAAACAGTTTTCAATTGAACCCTACGCCATGACTTGTCATGCAATCGGTCGAGGAGTAAGACAAACTTAATAATTTTATTTCATTCAGCAATCAGCATATGATATTGATTATGGTCGTGGCCGCTTTTTGGTGGAACTATCCCGGCATCCGCCTATATGGGCGATTGAGGAAGGTTGTGGGAAACCACAAAAAACCGATTCCATGTGATTATCCCCAAAACAAAAAACACCAAACAATTATCTCCAGGTAATTATCTACAATCAAGAATCCCTAAAACGAAAATGTTGTACTTTTCCGTTAGCCAGCCATCACGCCGGCCTGCGGCGCTGTCTAATTCCACTGCCCTAGCCCTAATTTTTGTGAAAAGCACCTCGTTGTTTAAACTGCAGCTTAATGGTCATTTGTGAAATTGTTGACTGGAGATTATTGTTTTGGGGATTCTTGACTGGGGTTGATCACTTGATACGCTAAAAACCACAACCAGGATAGTCGACCCGAGTTCGAACTACGTACTCTTTTCGTAAATTTATATGGGGAGATCCCTATTCCAATCTTTTTAAACTAAGGGATTCAAACTGCTTGGTGAGCAACTCTGCAATCTGTCATTGACCTTTCCTCATTTCTGTTTCAGAAATCTACAAGGTACCACCAGTCACCTTTTTCAATCTTCCAGGTGTCTACGAACTAGTAATTTATGCAAAATAAGACTGTTATCATGCAAAACTAGTCGGTTGGTTTTCCACTTTATGTAAATTCAGAAAAATAATCTAGTTGGGGATCCTCTGATGCCCTCTAAATAATGAAAGCAAACTGAGAGGTCAGTTTAAGTGGGTGATTTTTTTAAAACTTAAGCTGGTCATCGCTGTTGATTATCATTAATATAATGACAACGAAGTATCTATGAACAGGTGTATTATTTATGATGCAAACATTATCACAAATTCTTTACATTTGGTGATGACCAAATAGTGTGATAAAAGTTCTTTGTTTTTTATGTTTTGTGTAATTGTTTAAGCCGATAACATGCCGCTCTGTTTCCTGTAATGCCTATACTGAGCACACTTGAAATAAACTATAACTATAAATAAAAAGTTGCAATTTCATAAACTGAATGTAGCCAAGTTACAAAAATGGAAATAGGCCTAGATGAGTATTAAATTGTCAAAAACAATCATATGCGAGGATCAATTACATTGTAATAATAATCAGACATTTGTATTACAGTAATAAAATTAGGTATCCCAGCCATTTTAGGGATGAACAAATAGGAATTAAGGGCTTTTTCTTTGAAAATATGGGAATTATAGCTTCTGAAAGCGTTCACTATAATGTGAAAGTGCCCTTGTATTCCACATGTAAATTGAATGTACATGTATTTAGAACAATGTATTAATTCTTTTTCTTGTTATTTCTTGTACAAAATTTAATGAGAAAATATTACTACGGACAGACTATAGAGTTAAAGGACATTTAAGTCCGTAAATGGCCTTTACCTTCATAGTGTGTTTAACC
>JAQGCC010006013.1:0-10756 GCA_034698905.1 Xestoiulus laeticollis
CATGCATGGCACAAGTGCTCAATTTTCAATGTGCTCAAGTGTCCAGGAGTGCTCAGCTATCTGAGTTCCCCTATTATGTAGTTCTTTGTATATGGATTTTTTTATGGATAGGTCAGCATGGATAGGCGAGAGTGAGGAACGCTGGTGGGGTTGGCACTTAGCAGATCGCTGTTTGTGCCCCGGCTTTCGCACGTGAAGGTTGTCCTTTGTCCATTGTCGTTTACAATGGTTCCCGACTGATAATGTCGTGGTAAACTTGAAGCCGCTCCGGCCTGTGTCGTTACGCTTCAACATGGTCATTTAAAGCACTAAGCCTTAATTATGATGCAATGTGGGGCACTTTAAAACAACATGACTGGGGCACATTTGAATGTGCCAATTGTCTATTTATATGGAAAGAATAAATTAAACATTTAAATATATTAAATATGTTCAAATTTGTACATGTATATGTACTGATTGCGTTGGCCTCTTTTTTTTCAGAATAGCCTAACTATGGTGCGAATTGTACAAAGCCAAAGTGCTTTGGTTTTAAGCTTGACAAATACGAAGTACATGTATGTTAAAATAGTTCAATTTGTGTTCAATAGGCATGTTTCATTAAAAATGTGTTCAAATATGTTAAGGTATTTATTTGTATTAAATTAAAATTAGTGTAACTGTTCAAATCTGCCCCATCACTGCTCAAATCTACCCCATCAGGAGGCAGATTTGAACTATTTTCAAAAAAATTTCAAATGATTTAAAACACTGTAACAGTTCAATTAAGATTCTTGCAAAAAATTGGGAATAGAGATGAACACATAAACTAACCAACTATAGTCTTGGAAATTATAAGAAACACAATTAAACAGCTGGAAAAATATTTTCAAAAAATATTCAAATGTGCCCCACTCTCTCCTATATTACAATTCCTTTCACTAGCCAGTTAATCACAAAAGTCAAGATACTTACATAGCAAAGCCTCTGGAAAGTTGAAAATTTTATTTCTGTGGATAGCTTTTCAACATGCTGAAATGATCTGCTATGCATTATATGCTACCTGTGACCACCCTTAAAGCAACTACCACACAAACACATTTATTATTGTCAATTTCGCCTTGCAAATCGGCTCTATGTTTTTTTTTTGTGAACAAATAACAGGTATAATCGTGTTTTAATGCATGTATTCAGAACAGAAATATAATCTGTCATTGAAGGATTGCTCATGCAGTGCTGAATAATGCTCTTGTTTTGGCGGCTGTAGTAGTCGATATATGCAGCACTTTTTTTTCTTTGTACACCCCAAACAACCTTTGTAATTGATGGCCCTTCTAAGTACACGAGAAATTGTTGATGAATTATGCAAAGTGACACCATGACGTAATTTATCATAGTTTCTTGTTGGTCATTTCGCCTTTCAACGGTGTTTATCCATTCAGTAGACATTAATAAATAAAAATTGGAAATTTTATTAAAAATGAAGAAAACTCAATAAAAATATTTCGTAGCTTGATCCTGGAGACATAGTTCTACTTGATGCTGCAAGATTGTTTTGACAAGTTTGGTCCTTTTTCTTTTCTTACAAAGTCTACCAACAGCTGATTTCTGAAATTTTGTTCCCATGTTTTCATCTTTTTCATTTTATCCATTTTGAAAGCGCTTTGCGCTGCCATCTGTGTGATGAAAAATCTATGAAATGATGGCGGAACCAAAATCATTAAATGCTATTATGCTCATTTATAATAATACCAAGTAATTATTCAACGTATTCTCTTACTACATTTTCTGTGATGACCTTTTATAGCTATCAGTTTCATCCAGTTAAATTTTCACTGGTGGAAATATTTCATGTCATAGTCACAGTCGGTGTCTTACCAAAAAAATAAGCATTTTAGTCTTGGTATCTTTTAGACATAATCACTAAAAATTTTTTTCAGACGTGCACATAATTGCTAGAATAATTGTTTTATGTGTGTCTTATGTGTTAAGATCGTCTTATGACGTCTTAAAACTGTCTTGTGGTAAATGTGCCTTAAGAATTCTTTAACCTCTGAGTTTTATGCAAAAAAGCACGTATGATTTAAAAAATATTAGAATTATTAAAATATTATAGAACATAATTATTAAACATTTTTTTCCAAGGTTTGTTTACATTAATAAGTAATGAATTACTTGCATTAAACTTTGCTGCACCATATTGTAATTTTATTGTAGTTTTATCTTGATCTTAGCCCTTTTCTGATTAAGTGATTTAATCTTACTCAGATGATAATTGTGTTACATGTAAGATACTTTTGACTTTAGACTATAATACCTGCCCATTATGACATCTTTATTTCGTTTGATTTGTTTTGGTGGGCATTTTATATCGATTTGGTTCTGCTTAATGGACTGAAGTTCCAGTTGGACATGTTTACTTCATGTATAAATGTTGAGGGATAATAATCACTTTCAAATGCCCTCAATGAAAGTGATCAAAACAATTGTAGACATAACAGTATAGTGTCAGTATCATGTTTTGAAACACGATCTCGAATGTTGTGATTTTATACTTTGATGGCATATCAAACTTTGATGTTGGCTATAGAATGGATGATGCTATCAGATTAGGCCTATATGTAATTTTGGGACACATGATTTCATATTAAAATTATGCTTATATAATTTTTATTTTGTTGCTGCTTTTTTATATTATAAAATTGTATGTTCATCATTTTTACCTGAACTTCTTATAGTTAGTTAAAAATACTTTTGACTTTGCATCAGTCTTTGAAATATATAATTTATTAGTTGAGTGCTTGTTTTATCTTACTGTTTTCCAATAAAACACTATACTCCATCGATGCTTTGAACAAAAGATTTTACTTTTAGAGATTGTACTTTCTTAGTAAAAAAACACTTCCGATTGCAATATATTATTAAGGCGAGGTTAATTATTAACATTATGTTCGTTGCTTTATGTTCAAACAAAAAGAGAAAAACAATTTTTTTTTCTTCAAGTTTGTTATTCTGTAATCATCTGATGTAATATTAATCCGCTTGGATTGTTAAAAAACGCAAAGTTTTTATGTTTGCATAATAAATGGCCATATATGAGTGTGTTTACGAAGGTATTTGGCAAGAAATGTTATGTTAGTTACATATAGCTTTATTGTTGTTAAAAAACTGAAACTTTCAGACAAATTTAAACTCGATTTGTTTATTTTTCCATAAACTTTCACAAGAGTGTATATTTCGAGTCTCCAACAAGAGTCAAAGAATATAATTAATTAAAGCATAGGAAATGTTAAAATAAAATTGCATTATTTTAAAATTACTAACCCGTCTTTATAGTTAGTGCTAATTTGGATAATATAGTTACAAAGTCAAAATTGAGTTACCATTTGTTAATATTGAATTGAAAAATTATTTAGCTCTCATTAGTCCTTCCCCAAGGTAATGTGAATTAATTTAGCTTGATTTCATTTATGCTTAGTGTGCATTTGCATCAATAAATCTGATTAATAATTGGTAATTATAATTTGAATTTTAAGTTAATTTCCATCATCAAATTAATGTTTTAATAAGGGTTGCATACCAGAATAAAGTTTATAATTGTAGATATGTCTGGAAAACTTTACAGACATTTCCATGAAATGGAATATATACATTATATACGTAAACAAAAAATTAAAACAATAATAGAATATTTATTCTAAGTCCTCGTACATTCCATTTGTTCCTAACAGTTTTCAAAATTAAATTAAAAAATAATTTAGAAAAAAAATGCTTATTCTGGTATGAAACCCTCTTAAATGTATTCTAACAAATAAGTTGGATGTGATAATTAAATGACCTAATTTTCTCAATACTTGGTATACATGTAACGTTTGGGAGAGTACCTTCATTAGATAGCCTATACCTAAACAACTAAATAGGTTTTGTATTGGAATGCTAGTTTTTAGGCGTCGAATTGACAATTCATCAGGTAATATTGAAAAACTGAATTTTGCAAAACTTGAATGAATTTTGATGTAAAATGTTGTTCATGGACTTAAATTTTGTTAAAGCCGTCGTATTAGCCTAATATATGAAAATTTTATTTTTGGCTGTTTTATAAAAGCTTATCTATCGATCTCAGCATGAAAGTGATGTTGCGAAAATTTCTGAAAGCTTTTTTTTTGTAATTTGAAAGGATATAGGCCCAGAAAATGTGACACGAAATTCATAATCAATCTTTTTTCTGGTATAGAAACATTTCTTTAGCGTAACACAAACACGTTTACTTTATTGATCAGATAATTTGGAAATACAATTACTGTTAGAGTAGAATGACATTATATATATATATGAATATTCTTTGATTGATATCAGTCTTAATACAGCCTTACATCTATTGGAAAGTGCCTTTGTAGGAAATATCAGGGTAAACAAACCTTAATGCACGAAGATAAATTAAGGTTGACGTAATGCACTTTTTATGCGATAAAAATTTCTCATCTCTATCTTAATGCCTTTTTATCAATATCATGAGTGTTGGCGTCCTGATAATGGAAAAACGTAGCAAGAAAGCCATATTTCTGAAATCTGTTCATATCATGTCCCCGATGTAATAATCACGTCCTAATTAAAACTGAAGTTTTACGGTTTCCTGAATAGCGTTGCAATAGCTGCGTTGAAAATTGTGACCTCAAATTTTTGCCCTAACATTTGATATCGATAGAAGCTTTGAAATTAATGCCCTTACTTCCTGTTTATGTGGATGGATCCATCCCAGAATGCATTTTATTGATTTTTAAATATGTGATGATGCACATTGGGATAGGAGGAGGGTTGGGGCGATAGTCGATTAAACTATAAAAAACTGGTTAAAATTATGAGAACAATAAAATATTACACTGGATGCACAAACACTATTGGTATTTTAATCCTTTTGAGACTTTGAAATGCTAATGACAATATTATTGTCTGATATATTGGCTTTGTTTTGGAAAGTTTTGAGGTTTGACAAGTTGTATACGTGGAGAAACGTGGAATGCTTGCTTATTTTGCGATGATTGGATTGCGATGTGGATAACAAAATGAGTTAAATTATTGTAACCATGGAGATGTCAGAGGGATTGTGGATAGACCTGAAATAGTTAGGGAAAAGTGATTAATTTTCTAAGTCAAGGAAATGTCGCTAAAGTTACATTTGTTTTCACATATTACCCGTTATTTGTTATAACAAGAATGAAGAGATTGCACACATGGGGAATTTCCCTTTTTTAACTTGTTAACATCATTTTAACCACACTGTAAGGTAAATAAAATTGTTTGATATTACATGTAGTTTGTGAGAAACCGTACCAAGTTGGTCATTTTCAGAAAAAATTAATTTTTTCTCTAAAAGTGCTTTTTAAGCAACGAAACAAGTTGTTATCGACATTGTCATATTTTAATTTTCAGTCTTCAGAATGGTCAGGGAAATTGTTTTTTTTTTTTAATTTGAAAGTCAAGAAGTTGAAAATATCTTTTTGAATTTCAGTAGCAGTGTGTTATCATATACATGTACATGTATGTAAGGTACTAGTTTTTCGTAAATCACCCGCAATATGAATTTATTTTTATAATGTAAATTTGCTTACACTTTTAAATTGCTGAAATAATCAAGCACCTCAATGGTTTCGAAAGTTTGATTGTATAGAAATTTCCATTTTAAGAACTGCATTTTATCAGAAAACAAAATTGAGAAATGGAAATTTTTTAAATATTTACATTTTCAATTATCGTTGTCTGTTTTTTTATGGAAGTCGTATAGTTTTTTTAACGAGATTAAGCTTTAACTTCATTAAAACGCATATTCTGCAACTTCTTATTTTTTACTTTTTTATTTATTTCGATATTTTTTCATAAATTATGGATTTGGTCGAAACTAGCGTTTCATGGACCAATAACTGCTGCAATACGCCCCCTCTTACAAACATGGGAAACTCTTTTTCATTGATCCAACTATATGCAGTCAAAACATAACTCGTACATTTCTCATATTGGTGAAAGATGGGCAGGAATTCATATAAATAATGTATATTATAAGGAGTCGAGAGCACCAAATGTTTAAAATTGAGTCCATGTAGGATATCCAAATAAAGAGGTTATCATATTGCATATAATCGTCATCTATAAATCAAGTTATAGTGAAGAACTAATGAACCATGAATTGCTTATTTGAAATATATGTACATGTATTCAGCATTTTTGTTTCAGGGCGTTAGTAAAACTACCACAAAAATATATCAATTAGCAAATTAGAAATTTTTTGAACGCAATTAATTACAATTAATATTCAAATAACCAATTATTAGAAAAAAATTATTTTCCTGGTACATGTATTTTAATTAGCTCGCAGTCGCTTTTTAAATATACTTTATCACTCGGTTTAATAAGAGTTAAAATTTGCCGAAATGATTTTATCATGAAAGACTAATTAACAATTAAAAAGCTTTGAAAGGAATGTGTGTAGGTTTAAATTTATTTTAAACTTGAAGCCTCCAGAAGTGGACAATTACGTGCAAACTAGTAGTAGGCCAAACTATAGGCCTATAGTAAAATTATGATTTTACAATTAAGTTGTCTTCATTAATACATTACAGGGTATTTCAAAAGTTTCTCTACGTATTAAGAACACAGTTGTAAAAAATACTTGTTATGGATTTATAAGCTTAATTTAATTACATAATTTTAGTAAAACATCGGCGAATATGAATTGACCTGGAATATAGTCAGGGAGAAGTATTTATTTTGCAAAAGTGAGGAAAAATTCACACAAACATTATGCATTTCTTAATATGGTAATGCAGTTAATTATTAGTTATCACAAAAGAGGGGTATAATACACGCAGCCAACTCTCTATAAAAAAATGGGGAATTCCTCATTTAACCTCAATCTAAAATCATTAACTATAAATTGACATGTTTAATTTTCACCTATTTTGTCTTCTTAAACAACTATTTAATGACACGACTTCTGCTAGTATGTTAAACTACTAATTAAAAATGTATTTCAATTTTTAAAAAAATGATATGAAATAGGAAAAAAACCTAAGCCCTTTTTAATAGTATGCTGTCTTACAGCTTATTTATGTGATATCAAGGAGAAGTCATGATGATTTTTTGCAGAATATGTAAATTGTGGTCTAAAAACCGCTTCTTTGAGGAGCATTACAAGATATTGGACATATGGTCTTATTTTTTGGTTTTTTAGTAGTCACAATAGTTATGGAAAATTGTTTTTAAAACTGGCCAGTCAGGGATATAAAAATGTATTTTCTGTTGTAACCCTTTAACCTTATAGAAGGGTTTCAGTCTGTCCGTCAATTGTTTGTGCAAATTGGGTTTTTTTTCTCATAAAAAACGAGGACTGTTTTGTCACCTCAAAGTTTTTTTTAACTTTTTTATCGATGCATTCTATTCTGGACACAGTGTTAAGCAAAAGATTCGCAGTTGCTGTAATTGAATTACGGGATCTTGATCTAATAATGTTGTTGTCAACTATCTCTTCCAGAACTAAGTATGTTAACAGTCCGAGAAAACAGCGCTTTTGATCACAGTAATTCAAAAAAAGTTGTTACAGCTATACCATGACAACAATAATCATGGTACATAAATCCCCATGTAACATGCACTACTGTATTTTAGTTGTTGTAGAGCAGTATGCTGTACATGCAGTGTAGTTGTAATTACTTTTACTACCTCTACAACTCATATATATTTACTTTTTTTAGTACCAGGATTAACTATACGTTTTCATGATAATACCTCGTAAAAAAGAATATTCAAAAGCAAACTGGTATCGATTTGTATTTTGCGGATTTATCTATCTTAGAAATACGAATTTGAATAGCAAAAAAAAAAACTTTTTACATAAATCCGTGCAGACTAAGCTGCGCGGATAAGAGAAATTGGATAGACTATCAAATTTGAATTATACAGACCGAGAAAATCGCAAGATTTGTTAAAGCTGAAAAAATATTTATAGAATGGATGAAAAATGAAACATCAGCATCTTATCTTACAAGAAATTCTCATTGCTTTTGCTAAAAAAAGTAAGATGAAAGGCGAATTATAAGAAAATGTTTAAAGAATATAAAACGTACATGTTATTTGAGATCTACGTAATTTTGCAGGGTTCCCAATGCAGACCTCGAAAACCTATAGAATTGTTTGAGAGTATGCAAATGTAAAAGATTATTTTGTAAAAGTCAGGGAAATTTAACACAAGTATTAAATTTGTTTTCATATTAGTTAGCACAAAAGGGAAGATATGGCACAATCAGTCAGCCCTGCATCTTTGGAAATATGGGCAATTCCCATTTAACTCATTCACAAATTTAAGGTAAATCTAAGGTATTTTAACCAAAAAAGTTGCCTACTCTTAAAGCTATTTAATGGCAAGAATAATCGTCAACCTTTATATTAATTATGAGTTTCTTTTCAGTTATTAAAAAAATTATTTGTATTGTAGTTTGTGCAAAACAGCTCATTTTAATTAATCAAGAATGTGTTAGGTATATTGTCATATTTTTGGTTTTTCAAATGTGGTTAAGTCAGGGAAATTGAAAATATCATTTTTATACGAATCCGGTGGTGTTCACATTTCAGCTTTTCATTAAAAATTTTAAAACGATTCATGATAACATGATGTATCCCATGTCTGTTTAGGCTAGTCTCGCTTATGGATAGTTTTTATGCCAAAGAATTCTTGAGTTATTTTCTGAAATCCTCTAGAAGTTTTCTCATGTCTTCGTAAGTCCTTCCTTGACTTAATCTCTGAAGAAAGTAAAGTCTCTTTCGAAAAGTGTATAAATGTGGATGGATTCATTGTGAGCTTTTTGGCGACTCTCAGATGTCTTGAAACGATACTCTGGTGATAAATGTCCTTTGCTAGCACTTGCTAGAATGCCATCCTTTATGCTAATGGTCATCTAGGGAAAGACGTAGGTATATCCATTGATCCGATGGCCTTTCAACTCATTCTTTTTAGATTTTCTTCGTTAAACTCACAATTGATGAACACCAAACCATTATCGTTCAATTCTTGCTTTTTTCCACAATCTTCACTTCATTTTGCTGCTTGGTTAAAGAAAATCCCACTTGATTTAGACTGTTTTTTGCAGAATTTTCTAGTCTTGAATTGCTAAATCTGAACAAAGATCCTATAAACCTATTGTCGTGAGGGACTAAGTAGCAATAGGTGATTTACACACACTGTCTCCTCCAATCCGATATCTGTCGAAAAAGGAAATTTTCCCCATGGGTCCATTTGGAATGGAACTGTGACCTGCATCGCTGACAACCCTTTAGCACTATTTTCACATTACTTTTTCGCACGATTCGCTGCAAACATCTGCTATTTGACAATTACTCTGTCACATCACGTATAGTTTTCAACAGATCAGAATTTAAAGGCCTTTCAATGCCATCCTGTCAACCGATATATGCTTTCTGGATTTTTTCTTATAATTTCATTTATACATTGTCGATTTGAGGTATTGTGGTCCCATTTTCGCTTTTTACCTTTCATTTTCTTGAATTAAGGTAGTGTTCAATTGGGATAATACCCAAGAAGCACTCAATATTGGACCTTGATTGGCCGAATATTGGAGCAATTTTGGTTAAATTGGCAAAAATTATCCAATGAAACCTATTATATATACTAGACAATACTGGGCCAATATTGCACTCCTATTTTGTTTTCAATATACATGTATATAGCACTATTTATTTTCCATTGTTGGTTCATTTACATACTGATAACATAAGAGGACCGATATTGGACATAAAATTGCTAAATCTTAAAAAAAATTAGAGGAATTCTTACACACTAAAACGTTGTGTTAAAATTCATCTCAATATTGAGTGCTATATATAGAAACACCAACATTGGGTTAACATTGGGTAGAATTTAAGTGTAACAACCAAATGTTACCCAACGTTGGGTAACCTGTGTTAATAACTGTGAGCCAACGTTGGGTAGCTTTAACCCAACATTTGGTTGTTACACTCAATATTGGGTTGAATTTTAGCCCAACTTCTTTTTTGTGTGTGTAGCGCTTGCTTCATTGAATTCATTATGTATGGTTCCTTATACAGTACATGTACAGTATAAGATTGTATTTGTACAATATAGGCTGTATTGAAAACTAACTGCAAGAAAGGAAAATCCAGCAGACACCTTTCTTCGTGAAAGTTTTTGCATACGCATTTCTGCAATTAATTCTGCGGAATTATGGTTGGAAGTTGTATTCCATATTTTGTGTTTTAAGAATTTTGCATAATAGTTTTTGTATAGGTCCCCTAGTTTTCTTTACCTATAGTGTGAAAATTTGAAAAAATAAATATATGGAAATATTTGGTTAATCCGTTTTGTAATCGTGTGGGAAATTATTTTTTTTCCTAATATTAATTTTATTATTGCATAATAAAACTTGTAATCTTATGTGAAGACATCTGCAATTTTCCGCTGCATTTATTATACTATAGTCAACCACTAAGGACAGTAATGCCGGTTGTTAAGCTAGATGTAATGCGTTCATCTAATGCAGCGGTCGGGGAACTTTTTTAACTATTACCTCAAAATATTTTTACGTAAGTCGATATTACACCCCCGCCACCCATTCTGAAAAGCAAAAAAAATCAATGTAAATTTTAAATAAACATTATTTATTGAATTAATTTAAATTTACATATTTATAAAAAAAGTTACATGAAAATATTAAGTATATTAGTTGTAAACATACTAACATGTTTATGAAAT
>JAQGCC010006014.1:0-10756 GCA_034698905.1 Xestoiulus laeticollis
ATAACAAGTAGTTTTTTTTAAAGTATGTATCAAAATTTCCCTCATAGCAATACATGCAGTTCAGTTCCCCCTTAACCAAAACCTGTGTTAATAACTGTGATCCAACGTTGCAATGGGTAGAATTAACCCAACATTTGGCTGTTTCACTTAAATTCAACCCAATGTTACCCCAATGTTGGTATGTTATATACAAACCCTCAATATTGGGTTGAATTTAAACCCAACGTTTTCAGTGTGTGCTAAGAGGGCGCGCTATAAATATACAGAACGGTGAAATTTGTATGGGTTCAGTTTTTCGTTTCTTTGCACCTCAATGGCAGTAGCGGAGGCACTCAATTGGATAGCAATAGTATATGAAGGGTAAAAAAAATGAATTATGGACACTACCACAGGCTGAAAAGGTCTTTGCGTGAATTGAATGTGTTCCCTTCAAACATCACGAAAGACAGTAGTAGTCCAAGCGTATGTCTGCTTGCAAATTGTTATTCCCAATAGCTCTGTTTTTATTTTCCGGGATTTTTTTATTCATTGTTCCCCATCGCCTCTTTCATTGGGTTCTTCAAAATTCAGTGAAGCGCTACTCGTAAGTGCATGTAATAGACACTTTTATGTTGTTTTTGGATTTGACAATGAAAGGTGAAGAAGCAGCACGGGGAATATAAAAGTTGAGGGGAGCTACGCAGAAACGGTAATGGGAGCGGGAAGATGTGCATGGCATTAAATATATGCAAACGCTCATCATTCCGCCAGGCTGTTTTCAATATACACGCAGTTTTCCCTCTTTATTTCGTTGCAAAGTGAAATAGTGACGAGACCCCCTCGGGGAACTATCACTAACGCAGTCCTTTGGTGCGGATCCCAATTGCACTAGTCTGAAAATCCACCCCACCCACAAAGCCATAGTCCAACGTGTGCATTTCAGGACTGTTGTGTTGAAGCTTCTGTTGTTTCTGGAGAAAAACGATATCACCCGATGGAATAGCCTAATTGAAGTATTAGGGCGATAATGGTATTGGTGACGAGAAATTAGAACCTTGTCATGGTGGGAGCAGTTCGCGAGATTTTTAACTCTTTGATAGGCCTTAAACTTCTTGTCGCGAAGATCATTCTGTAGGTACATTCACATGTGCATTGTAGGCCCACAGTGTATATATGGTTGAGAATTAGATTTTGAACTTATAGCATCGCAATGCTGCGAATGCAGACTTGAATCTAAACTTGTGAACAGTGCCGGTGCTAGGGTGTCTTGCACCCTAGGCAAGACTAAGTGATTGCGCCCCCTCTCCCAAAAAAATGACAAATATTTTAATATACATAAACAAAAAATGTAAACAAATAATAGAATATTTATGCTAGGTCCTCGTACATTTCATCTGTTCCTAACAACTGTTAAAATTAATTTAAAAATAATTTGAAAAAAAAATGGATTATTCTGATACTCTCTTAACTAATTTGCCTCTAATGAATATTTCTACTTGTCAGTAAGGTGTTTTTGACGATTTTTTTACCTCCCACCCCCTCCCCCCTTGGTGATATTTGATGAGATTTGGCTCGACCCCCACCCCCTTAAACACCTCACGTAATTCATGAACCACCCCTAATGAATGAATTCCAAATTGTCTGTAAAGTTTATAATTGTAGAGGATCTGGTAAACTTTATAGACATATTTCCATGAAATGGAGTATACATATAAATAAACAAAAAATGTAAACAAATAATAAAATATTTATGCTAGGTCTTCGTACATTTCATTTGTTCCTAACAACTACCAAAATTAAATTAAAAAATAATTTGGAAAAAATGGATTATTCGTCTATACGGGTCTATACGTTTATATGAGAATGTAAAACTATTTATCCGCATTTATGCCTTATTGATAAAAAAAATTAAAAACCGATTTTATTTCAAACTAAATTTCAATAAATTTCAAAAGAGGAATTGTGTAAACAAAGCGTCATTATAGAATATTGCTAACAAGAATTCATTTATATTCTGGGTTGAGGAATAGTCGAATTAGTTCCCTACTGTTTAATGATACTATAATTCTAAGAAGTGGGCATTTTATCTGCATCAAAAATGGATTAGAAAATCCCTCGCTGAGATATTTTTTTCAGAACCACGAAGATTTTCTATTGGATTCCCTGAAAACTTTTTTTGCTCCATCCCATGCAGCTGCGACCTTAACATCGCTGCAACACTTGTGCTTCAACAAAATTTACGAAAATTAAGGGAAATACAGGTAATAGATTGGTGAAGAAAACGCCTGGTTCCTTGGTGTGAAATGTAAAAATGATGAGCATAGTCTCTCCTGGAAAGACATTTCCCATTTGTACGTTTTCACCAGTTTTCTGAATATGCATTTAATAGACTTCAAAGCAGTTGCAAATTTTCAAGAGTTTTTGCTTGGCAGTCTAAATGTCCCCTGTTGACTCCCTGTTTGCTTGTATAATTAATTTTCCTTTAACTTTTTGCAAAAATAATATTGCAAACTTTCTCGTGAAGCAGTATGATGCAATTATCAACGAATTTGAAAAATTGTATAAAGATTGTCTCAAAATGGATATCATATACATGTACATGTAATATATACGCTCTTAGAGGGTATATTTAGAATATCTATTACAAAACATAAAAAAAACCTAAATTTACAAAAAGATTTTACTTCAAGATTTGTAAATTTTGTTAAACGTTACATGTCTTAAAAGCAAAGGCATATGTTCGTTTAAAGGCACAATATATACATTTTAATAATTACTTTTCTATATAATTGGACATTTGTACTACATTTGTATTTCACTCGTTTCTCTGGCAAGGATATTTTGTGTTTTCTAATGAAAATGAACTATTTTTTATTATGAAATATGTATTTTCATATTTTTATGTTTATTTTTGTATAGATTCGATCACATTTTAATTACCAACCTTAAAAACTTGTATTTCCGCAGAATCACTATAAATCCATTATTCATACCGCTAGCAGATTAAGTTATAATGGCTTATGACCGAGTAACCAAGACAATTCACGTTCAAACGGGGCGAAGTAAAAGGAATTAGTTGTAGAAAACAAAATTTCATTGGCATGTAAAGACCATTCAAAACGTAAAACATGGTATTTTTAGCATGGGATCGTATGTTGTCCATTGCATGTTTAAACCAATGCTGCTACCGTAGTTCGCATATTCCAGCATAAGGAGAAGACACTAGTCAAATTTATCGTACTGTTGAGTGTTGATTTACATTCATGAATCTAGTATAATAATATCATTCAACCTTAACTTCATGCTCTCGACTGTTTGAACCCTTTTTTACCAAAACACCATATCGCCACAGTTAATTTTCGCTGTATTTTTTTTTCAAGTCATAATCTTAGTGTAATGAGCAACTGTCAAGCTGCATGTACTGCAAATTAGTGCTTGGGTTTACTTTCATGGCGTCTGTGGCCCATTTATGCATTTCGTGTGTATGCAAACTACGCCCATCAGCCTTCAACGGAGTGTCTAGACACTCAAAAAGGTTGCAGATTTTTGCTGGGTGGTTCTGATCGATGGCTTTGAAATATACCCATCAAATCCATCGAGGTTATCTGTATCAACCTCACGTTGATTTCTCGGTATTTCTTCTTTTGGACATCAGCCAGACTTTTCGACCAAATACATATAATATGACGAATAATGAGAATAATGATTTAGTAAAATTCTGTTTTTCGAGTGGTTGTTGTCGTGACTGAGAGGCTGTTTTCCCCTACCCCCCCCCCCCTCCCCCCCCCCACAAAAAAAGCCTCTTGATATAGCAGAGATGCACAAATCGAATACGAGGATGTCGAAAGCCTATCTTCCTTAATTGGGCTGTGGTATAATGATGTCGTTTGGCATTCTTTGCTTTCATTTACATCTTTCCCATTAGACTATCAAACATAATTGGCGAAGGTTTTTAAATTGAGTGTGCAGCCAAAGTTGAATGTTAATTGAATTAGACATCTCTCCCAAGATTACCCACGCTTTGTTGGAAATTCAAAGCATGTATATTTTCCCCTTTTGCATAATTTAGAAATGATAGGCTAATAGTAGACGCCCACCTCCCCTGCATTCTCATCACATTTTCGATTTAATAATACGCCATAACCTCGCTATGGTGGGCACTGTATGGCTGGACGGAGTAAAAGGAGCATGTTATTCTATCAAGAAAAGATAGTCACCGTTACCAGAATTAAAAGACAGGAAAATAATGAGTTTATCAAGAAAGTTAGCTTAATTATTTCTGGGATCAGTTTCTGGTGTAGATGTGGAATCTATTTGCCTTTGAGAAGTTTTGGATATGCTAAAAATAGCCACCAGAAAAATGTGCATTGTCGTAATAGGTTTTAGGTTAGCTTATTTCATGTTAGGTTAGCTAGGTTAGAATCGTATTTGTGTTTTTTTTCTAATACGTCTAAACAGCTAAACGATATTGATTAATCCAACGCACAAGTTTCTTTATTTGTACATTGTAATAAATATAACATTATATAGGTTATGTACGAATATACATTTGTATATAACATTAATGTAGATATACATGTCTATACAGTAAAACCTGTTAAAGATAACCTCTCAAATTCGGTCACTATATACATATGGTCTCTATACAGAGAACTTTTTGAAGGAAAGCATACATGCACTAAAACCAATTTATAAAAAGTGGTCACTATACAGATGTGGTCACTTAACGAGGTTGTATTGTATACGAAAAAACCTATGACGTTAAACTTAATTCATTCAATGTAGATAGATGCATCTTATTCTAAAATAGTTAATAATAAGTGATCATAATCTCTTAATTTCTAAATCTTTAGGTTAAGTTTAGGGTTCTTCGAAGACTTACGCAAATTTTACTATAATCACAACTTTTATCAGTTTTATCATTCAGTCACCTGAACACATTCAAGAACGTCACGTGCCATTGCCCTAAATCAAAGCAAATTAAGCACTTCATACGCCACTTTAATATGGTCGTTTACATGTAATGTAGACTTAGTTTAAGATAAACGCTGTTAACAGCCCTTCATAATTGGCTTTCCACAAGGGTTTTACGTCCGCAATTTTAACTGACATACTTCTAGTATGGATAGCTTTTCATTATTAAAATGCATAATTAATTGGTCAGCTCATAAGCACTAACACTCCGCAGAATCAAAGTTGAAGTGCCCACCAGTAGGAGGTGCCCATCGTTTAGAGGTGCCCGAATCTGGAGACGGTATGCTCCCTTACAGAATCTCATGATTAAGAAAATGCGCAGTTTTCTAGGTTACGATTTCCATCGAAGATGAGACAGTATGATAGCTCCTCAAATCGACGCATGCGCAATGGTGAAGGAATAATTCATGAATTAGTTTTGGTGCCCTAATTAGAACAAGTCCAGAGTCTCTTCCTATATTTTCTGTTTTCCTAATCGATTTCTATCTACTTTTCTGTCTAGTTTATGGTCCACATTCCCATTTTGTCATTTTATCTATATTTATAAACAGTCTGTTATGCGCCATTGGAATGAATATGCTGCCCATCTATTCGTTTGTACATTAATAAAAATAAATGGGTTACGTCCCATTGCATATGGCCTAGATTTTGGGGCAATTAACTGAGTCCAACGTTGATTTGTTAACAAGTGACCAAAGCCCATGCTGTAATCGTCTATGTTGATTAGGCAGTAACTATCTGTACATCTTTATGTAATTGATCAATGAACCATATGCAAAGTTACTTCCGGACAGCATCACGTGATTTATGCCATGTGATGCCGTCCGTGACGTAACTCGTCGTAAGTTGGAAACGATAGTCTGACAACATTTTTATCTGTACATGTATTCCTAGTTTGTTTTCCCTATAGTTGCGTATGAGACTTTAGCCAGGTTCATCAATAAACATGCTACAGTGTAAATACAGCAGCCAAATAGGGAATTTCCCCTTTTTGAATCCTTCATCGAATTATGCACTGGCTATTGATCGCCACTATTTACACAGCTGCAAAATGCCCAAGTAGCACACAATATGGGAACCCGATTGGCCAAAAAGGAAAGTGGTCCAAGCTTACTAGGCAATACTGGACCAATATTGCGCTCTTATTTTGCATTCCATAGCGGACCCTATATTGGCCCAATTTATTTGCCATTGTTGGTTAAGTTGGTTAAGTATTGATAACATACATGTAAATCTATCCTAATATTGGTATATTTATTGTAATCTATATATTGACAATTATGGCAAAATGTTAACATAGCAATATTGTGCCAATATTGAAAAATGCGTTTTGCCTATAATTGGCCAATATTGAGTGCTTACTGGGTAGGGAATATCCCCGTTTTTTCAATCCTAATACATGTGTACATATACATAGACGAATCAGTAGTTATTGGGTATCACAAGCAATTATTAAGTTTAAATTGCCTGCATTGTAGATATTAACTGAAAAAAATCATTTTATCATGGATCCCAAGTCGGGACCAACACTTTTTATTATTTAACAGAGGATATTATTTTAGACAAGTTCTACAGTATATATAGTTAAGTAACCAAATGCATTAGTTTTTCTAACTTTGGGTATCTAAGTTAGGGTATCACAAGCAATTATTAAGTTTAATTGCCCTGCGCCTCCCTGCCATTTTTGATTTTTTTTGCAGCTCCATTGTTGATATTAACTGAAAAAATCATTTAAATTATCATGGATCCCAAGTCGGAACTAGCACATTTTATTATTTTAGACAAGTTCTACTGTATATATATATATATATATATATATATATATATATAGTTAAGTAACCAAATGCACTAGTTTTTCTAACTAAAATGCTTGTTCATTTAGTATGCTGCAAGGAAAATATTCCTGTAGGCATTTGGTATATTTGAATTAGTGCCACATTTTTTTTTTCTTTTTTACGGATTTTGTTTACTCATGGTTCCTCAAAAGATACCGGTAACTAGAAGCGTATAAACAGTAGTCAGGCCTTCTATAACTGTAATTGCATGGTCAGCTTTCTGGGAATAGCGAACCATTTTTTTCATCCATATAGTAAGTCAACAGTAAACAAGACGTGATGAGAAAGTTGAATTCAGATGCATTTTTGCACTTACCTCACAAAACCTGCTGATATGGACACGTCAATAGCTTGGTTTTTGGCCAGACGCCTTTCCGGTAACCAATAGTCATTCGGGATTCGATACACGTGCAAATCCACCAGCTTTCCATTTATCCGAGAAAAGAAAACAATAGAAAAAGAAGTTACTTAAGGGAAAATACTAAGGATGAGTAGAAAAACACACCTTGCAGGGAAAAAGCTTAAGAAAAACCTTTCTCGAAATTATACACTATCTCGCAGCTCTTTCCCAAAAACACAGAATGAGTCAAAATAACAATTTCTGTTTGAAAAAAAAAATCTTCTATGCCTATATTACATTAGAATAAGAACAGGTGGTGCAATATGCCATCTAGCATTAATTCTCTGTTAAAATAAATTTGAATGTGTATAATTTTTTACTATAATATACATATTATTTTATAAAAATGACACATTTAGCAATTTAACCTATAATTCTGAATTATTAGAAAGTCTTTTGGTAGATGCATTTTGCCAGGACAATAATAAATTAATGCATATTGATGCATGTTATACTGGTACCATATATACAGTAAACATCTAAATTTGCTTTAGCATTGTAATGCTTCATTGCAACTGTTTGCTTTGAAGGTTAAAATTAGCTAGCGTGTTTGTGGATTGAACGATCAGTTATTTAGTTGTAATTATTGGAACTATAAGCATGTGCTAGAGGTAATGATTTGTTTTCGATTTTGGTAATTAACATTACACCTGATTCCCACCAACGTTGATGTAGATCAACTGATGTGGATCAAGAAAACTTTTGCGTGTTAAGGGCACAGTATGCTAGGTCATGTGACCAGTTTAACTGAGTTCTGCGGTGTGAATTAACACGCAAAAGTTTTCTTGATCCACATCAGTTGATCTACATCAACGTTAGTGTGAAGAAGGTGTTAGGCTATTATTAAAATTAGGCAGTTTAAAGTTCGAACGCTGTCCATAATACTTTATGAAATGGGCCATACAAATCAGGCTTCTTTGTTAACGGTCATTTGCAAAGATAAAAAACGTCAACAACGTGAGCTTCTGTAAACTACACTATATTACAACACAGTATAGGAACCAGTATGTTCACTAGAGAACAAAAAATCCGCGTTAAGAAACAGCGCATGCGCGAGTAGGTAGCGCCACGTAGTGGCAAATGAAAATTGGAAACTTGTAGAGTAAAGGAGGTAGCAGTATCAAGCAATAAAGATGGTTTCTTCATTAATATTTCAAAAACTTACTTTTTTACAATTTTGAAAAAATTCACAAAATTATTTCGTACCATTCTTATAAACCTCCCGAAGTTTCATCTTGGTATCATGATTAGATCGCTATATATTAATGCTCATTTCTAATGTGGTTCTGTGTTAAAATCGTGTTTCTAACATCTAGGAAAATTACGACTACATGTAACTACCACAAGGGAACGCTGCACGTAACGCGGACCTTATCCATTCCAGCAGAAATATTTATTGTAAAAGCCATAAAAATAAATGTACATATGTTCAGTCTAATTCGTCGACAGGAAGGACTGATCTTGAATAAGGCCAGAATTAATTCTCCTGATTTTAGGTTTTATTGCAATGGGGAGGGACTCAGGCTAATCAAAACTTTAAAACGTGAAAGCTGTGAAAAATAGATAGGCCACTCTTTCAGGCCACAAATAAGCGCGCCTTGTTAATTGATTTTTAAACCTTAAAAAAAAACGTTGGAAGCAAAATGTTTATTTTGACACAATTACTGGAGCGCCTGTACTCACGCAACTGTAGGCAATTAAGGTGAGGAATCGATGTGCTTTTTTTCAGTTGTACCCCACTTTGTTAATTATGCAGACATCTCCAACATGAATAATTTTTTGTTGGCATATTCTGCCTCCTATACTTCGATTGAATCGTTGCCATAAAAGAATAGAGCAGTGGGGATGCAAAGTTTTCATACGAAAAACGCGTGAACAGGAAATAGGCTGTAATTCCTCGTGAAACTCTTCATTTATTATTAGCCCTCTATATCGGAAATAATTTCTTTTCTATCCAAATGGCACTTAATCAAGTTTAATGAAGCCCGAGTGGTTTTTCGAAAATGGACCGATCGATATATGGATATGGTTGAAATGTTCCGTTTATTTCTCAGGTACCGTTTTTTTTTTTTTTGATATAATGCATATATATGATGAACGAGTCCTGTGCCTATAACATCCTTTGGGGATTGGTATTATTAAGGAGAAAGGATTTAATGAAGAGGTTTATTAATGCAAAGGGGTTTGGGGGATGGGAATGTATATATAGGGACAGGAGATGGCGTGGTCACGTCATACCCAGTAGCCTACATTCGAAAATTAGTCGAATCCATGAGATCGTCAGATAAATATTCGCTTGAATTTACAACTGTCAGGCATTTGTACACATAACAATGTTTCCATGGAAATAAATTGCCATTAAAATATGTCAACGGCTGCTTCAGACCCCCGATGTGATGTGCTCATTTGCTTATATTGGAATTTATTTATTGGGAGAACAAACATGTAGCTTGGCTAAAAACTGGACAACGAAAATACTGTTATATTTTAATAGTTTTTCGTTGTCCAACGAAATTCAATTTTTAAAAAACTTCACTTTCCAGCCTTGATTTCTTTAGCAGTTTCCCGTTTATTTGATTGGTAACTTAGCTGGGATTGATATTTTGTTTTAGACTAAATAAAAATCGGACAAATTACTGGATGGATAGATATGCGCATGCGCACCAAGGTGTTAAATTTGTGACCTCGCCAAATTTAAAAATGACAAAAATCAGATAAGTGAAGGCAACGATGTGAAGATGGTATTTTAATGAAGCGCCATTACGAAATGAATGGGGACATTCAGATTACAAATTTCAGTCACGTCAAAACGAACCCACATGCTTGGGGTAGATGAAATCCGCTGAAATGACGTCACTTGTTCACATGAAAAAGAATAAAAATAATTTGTTTCACATTTATTTCGGCTAAGAGAAAGTAGATTGCGTGACCGGGATGATTACCTATTAAACAGTAGATTTTGTTTTCATATTTGGGGTATATCTGTTTTGCCTAATGACAGTGCGAAAAACAAACCACTTATTACTATAACATTGTATATTAATTACTTTGAATACTTTGTTTTATCCCTACATGCGTATATGTTAAGCTTTATGGAGGACACTGCAACACAGTGAGGTAATTAGTTTTTTAGTTTTCTTCCAAATATTTCCTCACGAATCTTTCTAATGTGATTCTGGTAACACCAGAAAATTCTGTTGTGAAAATTCTGTCATTGTGATTAAATAGGAAGTCACGTGTGCTCTATACACTGTTAGATTTTGCCTAATGACCAGTTATTCTCGAAAGCCCAAATTATAACTTTTTAGCTGTAACACTTAAGACAAAATGTTAAATTTGGAAATTAAAGAGAATGGTCAGTTTGAATGAATATGTATATGTATTAACTGTTTTCGATTTAATTGACATTTCTTTAAAAGTTCTTGCAAAGTTTTTTAAGGGGGATCAGAACTGCATGTTTTACTATGGGTAAATTTTAAAACCTACTTTAAAAAAAAACTACTTGTTATAATACAAAAATAAAAATTGGTAAAAATGCAGTATTTTTGTAGCTACTGCATGATCAAAA
>JAQGCC010006015.1:0-10755 GCA_034698905.1 Xestoiulus laeticollis
TTCGAGGTCAAGCGAAGACGCTGAACATAATAGCGCAAATGCCATACGCCGGCCTGCGGCGCTGCCTAACCCAAACTAACCTATCCGGTGCCAAATGTTTCGTACCGGATAGGTTAGTTTGGGTTAGGTTGGTGTTAGGCAGCGCCGCAGGCCTGCGTATGGCATTTGCGCTATTATGTTCAGCGTCTTCGCTTGACCTCGAAATAATCCATTTTGAGGCCCGATAACTTCATAGTATACCCAAAATTACCTTGGAATAGTGGCTTAAACCCTGTAATACGCGCAATGCCCTAGGTGTTACAGGGACAAAATCACGATTTTACCTGCGAATAGCGATAACAGTCGACCGCTAAAGCGCAACTTTTATGCACGCTCGTGCATTACAAAACTTTCGCTAATGCTAGAATATGTCCACGCTCTTAGAATTTCAAGCCATAACATAACGCACATTGTAATAATCGCGGCACGCTGAACAATTAGGGAACTGAAATTGTCCAGACACATTATACGTTATTTCAAGGTTACGTCTTGCGATTTGACGAGATGTTGTTTAGAATGGGGATGGGCTGCAGACGCGTGCACAATCCCCATGCGGCCATGTAAAAGATGTGCGTTAGAGAAACCCACATGTGCACCTTCATATTGCGATGCGGAATCATGAGGTTTTCAAAGTGGTCTCGCACCACTCTTGTGCAGCTGGCTTTAAACCCGGTGCACACCAGCGGTAAGTGTGTGGTATGGTGCCGTCACGCCATTCGAAATAAGTGTCTTGCCGAATCTCAAGACTGCACCGCACCGCACTGCACATGTACCGCTCTAGCTGGCGTTAAACCTGGTGCACACCAGCAGTAAGTGTGCGGTATGGTGCCTTCATGCCATTCGATATAGTGTTTCGCCGAATCGCATGACGGCATCGCACAGCACATGCACCTCTCGTGTGCAGCCTGACCTAAACCCGCTGCACACCAGTGGTGCATGAACCTTGCGGTGCCGTCACGCCATTCGATATACAATGTAGTGTCTCGCCGAATCACGAGACGGCATCGCACTTGCACCGCTGGTGTGCACCAGGCCTTGGACAGGGGAAAACCCATCACACATTTGGATCAAGAGGCAAGCGCACAACCAACTAGTTTAACGCATCTTTCGATGTGCTTTTAATGCTTCAATTCGCTTTGTTTTTAAATAACGCTTTGTTTTTTGTTTTTTTTTATTCAAATGTTTCGCTGAGTGATATTGATTTAATATTTTCAGTACGTCGCACAGCGTTCTAACTAATTTAGCATTATAGTTGATAATTTGGCAAAGCAGGTTGTCAAAATGTGTTATTTTCGCTATATTGAACATGTCACGCTTACATGGATTCGTTTTTGAGTCGTCGCTGAACGACTCGGAACATTTATCGGCGGGCTATCGAGTGCCAAGATTGCAAGGTATTCGATGCATCACTAATTTTTGCTTTTTTACCGTTCAGCCGACTATCCGGCATAACGCTTTATTTTTGTGGTTACCGTTGTGCTAAAAAAATAACTTTGAAATTTTTAAATCGTCGTTTATCACTATGTTTTCCGGTTAATTTAACGCGATGCGAGGCTTTAAAGACTCGTAAAGACACCGTAGATATTTTTTATTCGTAACAATCAAAACAGTAATAGTTCTACGCGTCGTTTTTCTTAGCTTTTAGCATTCATCCTGAGAGATTTGTCGCTTAATGCTTCGCAACGGTCTTCGTTGGAAATGAGAATCTTCCCATCACTTTTCCCTACCTTTTGTCGATATGTCACGCAATGGGCCTCGCCATCTATTTTCACGTGTCAGAAACACATCTCTAACATTACATGATAGGACAAAGAATGGCTGAACATTTTTCGCATTTAAGTAAAGCATGGAATGCCTTGATCATTCTTCACGCGTATTCCCCCCATTTTGTTAGCGGCGCAAATATTGATTCAGTTTTGGTGAACAATCCACCGTGTCATTTAGAGGCTTTGCCTCCGTAAAGCTCTATTTCATGGACTTCCCCTGACATATTGCAAAAGCTATATAAGATACAGGGTGTGCCGATGTGGGGATCTCTCGTACCCTATGACTCGGTCACCCTCGTGTTTCTTTAGCCAGTATATAAAGAGGGTTGACCTATGAACTCAACCCTCTGTCCTCTCTATTTTTTATCCAAATACCTCTGAGCATCTCCCAGTATAAAATCTTCTTTATACTTTATTCAAATAAACTGCAGTATATTTTAAAAAGTGAAGTTAATTGCGATTCTGTTTATAACCTCTTATCAGAAGAAGGCGCTCCTTAGGGGGATTTCCCCCAATTAAGTACTTAGCATTGACCTTGACCTGAGAGTAAGCACTGCACCTCCTGTGTTTGCAAGTTGCCTTCTTTTTTGTTAATCAACTTGAGGTCCTGTCTCACACTAGAAAATCCAGAGACAGTATTTTTAGATTCCTAAAGCGCGCTTTGACTCCGCATGTGCTCTTTCTTCATAAATCCCGGGAATAAAAAAAAAATATCCGGAAATCTCGCGAATCATTTAACGGACGTCCCAATTCAGAAATCGTTTGATCGATAAAGTTACGAGACGGCAGTTGTTCTACGCCAATACTCCTCCAAATCCTCAGGTTTTTCTGT
Organism: Xestoiulus laeticollis; assembly: GCA_034698905.1. NCBI lineage: Eukaryota > Metazoa > Arthropoda > Diplopoda > Julida > Julidae > Xestoiulus > Xestoiulus laeticollis. The sequence continues at coordinate 2,638 of JAQGCC010006015.1, forward strand.
CGGTTTGATTCGTATGATGATCTTCGTGCCAAACGTAGATTATATGTAGAGAATATCTGCTTTAAAGTAACAAATACGCATAGGAAGATACAAGTTAAGAATGAAATACCGCTTACGGGTATCGAGAATTGTGACGTTCAATAAAGAGCGAAAGACTGCAAATCCTGGACGGAAATAACGTTTCTAAAATCGGACAGATATTGTCGTAACATATGTCCATGCATTATTCAGTTGTGCGTGTACAAGTACGAAGACGATAGCCCCGTTCATCCTTACGAGCAATGTTTTAATAGCGGTTACATCTCGGATACGGCATATGAGCAGTAGATGCATGTACATAGCGATAGATCAATGTCGTACCAGGGATGTTTAATGCCAAATGCATTTGTATAAAAGGTTTAAATAAAAGATGAGGTAAAAGGAAGATTGAAAAGTATCATGAATGAATAATTTCCATCGGTGGATTACAGTCTTACACACTGGAGAATGTTAACACTTGATGGGTTCAGTATATTAATATCAAAAATCTGGTTGCCCGCCGAAAGCCTTCAGGACAAAATAGTGGCAACGTAAGCATGCATAAGCGCTTTACGACATAAGTGCGCAAAGGTAGGGGTTCGTTGGCGCGACTGGCGACCGCGATTGTCGTCCGCTAGGAGTCGCTCAATGACTGGTTGCCACCATTTTCAATAGGAGCGATTTCCTTCGACGCAATCGTCGACTGAGACTGGACGACTCATCGCGGGCGACGGCGACTCTACTCCTCCCCGAGCAGTCAGATCGCAGAGTCGCCGCGATCTGACTAAATAAAGACTAATCTGACGTAAATTGGACTTGAATCTTACTTAAGAAACGTTGATTAGGTTATAATTCGGTGTAAACTAAAAGGTTTTGTTCTTTATTATAAGGTTTTTTAAGGTTTTGTTTTGATTGCCACTGTTCGTGGGTACGGAAACTGCAACCATCGGAAAAAAATAGGGCAAAAGAATACAGCCAACGGCAACAAAGAGATCAATTAACTTAAGCTTTTCAATACCTGTGTTTTACAGTGCGATACAAATTATTACAAAATAACGTACATTATATCAAAAATGCTGTACATCAGTACAGTAGCTTGTACATGAAGTCGTGGCAACGAAATCAACACGTTGGGGACGACTGGCGACTAGCGATATTTCTGACGTCAAATCGCGGTCGCCAGCCGCTCCAGTCGCGCCAGCGAAATCCCACTTTAACAGAAAAAACTTGAGAAACTTAACTTATGAACTTGAGCATTCTACGGTTAGGTTAGGTGAGGTTGGCACTTATGTCTGCGGTTACGGTGTGCGGACCCGGTGTGTCCAAAAATATTTGTTTCTTTAGTTACTGTACATCGGTAGTTCTTTACAGTATCCACACTCATGTAAATGTATTCTTGTACCTTTTTCAGTAGATGAAAGGTTGAAGTATGTATGTAAAGAAAGGGGGAAGTTGTTGATATTCATCAAGTGGAGAAAATTGAAAAGCACATCTATGTTTATATTACGCAAATACGAGTGTATGAAAGTAGGAATATTGTAATGCGTAGACGTAAATCATCTTCAATTTCCACTCGAGAAACTCTTAGTCTGTACATTATTATTAGCTTTTTATATAATGACTCTCAAGGCAGAATTTTCCATTTTTTTTGTTTTGTTTAACATATTTGACTCGAGTTTCGGCTTCACGATTTTCATCTTTGCGATGCTCGGTTACAAAATGGATACAGACTTTGAAAGAACGGTTGTATATGCTTTCAAAAATGAATTTAATATTCAGCGAGGTCGACTCGGAGCACCCTTTACGAGATGTTCAATTAAATTAGAACATTTTACATCATTTATTCTTGGATCACGAGTGCGCTCCTTACGCGTACATTTTATTCGCAATTTTCTTCTGCCGATGCATATATACAATATTTCATCAAAATATTCATCGCAGCTTCGCCGTACCACGCAAATTTTGCCGGCGTATTTTGCATTGCAAACATTTAGAGTTTGATATCTCTACACTACTCGTACACCACTGTGAACCGCGAATATCCGCCAATGTCTCGTCTAACGATTACATTTATTGAAAGAATAACTTTTTATACTGTACACAGAGAAGTGTATTAAACTATCGCAGGAGAAAAGTTACACTATTGGAAAAGTATTCGTATATAGGATGTGTCGTCAGTAAAGTTTGGTGCCCATGAATCCGATATGTAAATGCATCCACCGCGCATGCGTCCATTAACAAAGACACAGCTGCGCGCATGTACGTTACAGCGATGAGCGAAACTCGGTTAAGCAAAATGTATCGAAAAGTTAGCGTTTTTAAGTTATTTTACAAATTAGATAAAACTGCGATGGATATGGAGACGCAGGTTTCTGAAGTTGTCACCGATGCTTTACATTATAGTAGATTAGAACCGGGTAACCAAGAGCATCTACGGTGCTGTTTTATCCCGTTTGTCAAGCGGGTTTTCTTTCCACCCGTGACAAATATAAACTTTCACACTAAACACTCACCATTTGGCGTAAATTCCATTAAGCAGTGATCGCGGTGTCAATAAAAACATCTCGTATAGTTCGAGGCGACGCGAGTCCTGCGAGACTCCGTAACAAGTTACGGGGTAGTTCCCCGTTTCTACGGAGTCTCGTTTCGGCGATGTTTTAAAAGGTAAGCTGTCCGCCGCAACGTTCAGTTTTACAAAGAGATGGGGAAGTGTTTGAGTAAGCTATTAGCCATCCAACAAGGTAGGCTTATGACTAGACGTTTAAGAAAAAATGGTGACGGCTGTATTCATGAGGTAGGTTTTCTGTGTTCGTTTCGTAAGCCACCTATCAGCTGGGGCTTCATAAACGAACAGACTAAACGTATGCACTTTAATATATAAGGATATGCTTGCATCTCAATAAAAAAAATGCGAGGGTTCGCTCCCCAATAATGACCAGTTACATTTTTTTTTTCGAAAGGGGGAAATTCCCAAAGAGATGGCTGATGGCTCTTTCAGATAAGAGTTTTAAACCAAGGTCACACGTTGCTCCCTCATTCTCACCCTTGTGAAATGGAATTCCCCATGCAGGTTTTTTGAAGTAGGGTAATAGAGGCTAATTTCCTGGCTTTGGTGTTTTAACCCTCCTATTGTAGAAATAGGTCAAGGTTAAAAATCATAAAACTGGTTTCCTAAGATTTCTTTTTGTTCCCTAAACTAAAGCTTAGTTACATGTACCTCCTTTCACATCACAAATGTCAATGTTTTGATTTATGGCATGTCTACAAGTTTTGTGACATCACGTCCTCACGTCATATCTATCGCGTTCAAGTATGTCCCGTTTTTAAAAAAAAAAAAAAATGTTGTGCGGATTTATTATGTTGAAAAATCTATCATGCTGTCACGTGCGTGACGGTTGTATGCTTATTATTCGATATCACTGTTAAATTGGGAGCACGTGACGTCACATAAGCTCACAAGGCGTGATGATAGTCTGTAGCCAGCTAAATGTAGCTAATCCATAATCCGTGACTTAGGACAGAGTTTTCACCCACCTAAACATCTCATATATATCATGTGATTAGAATGGAGTTTTCTTTTAAGATTTTTATGGAAAAGTTCTCCTTGCCACTCATGTATAATGTCACTCACGTTTTGCATGTAGGAAAGTAAATCCTGATTTTTTGAAATGCTGGATTAAGTATTTATCATCTCAGACGACTATAGGATTTGCTTTTTTGGGACTCAGATGTCATCTCCAAGATTTTGATTTGGAGATTTAGGGATTTTTTTCTCAACACTTCTGAGCTGAGTCATATGGTCACTGTTAAGGTTATTCATCCCCATATTTTAATTTTGTTTCCATAGAGGAAAAAAAAACTCTGTTTTTTTTCTCTTCGGCAAATCTTGCATGTCCAAAAAGGAATAAACACATCTGTATTCATCCTTACGGCATTTTTCACGCGGTGAAATCGTGTTTCCGATGGCATTTAATTCAAAAATCCACATGTCTTTCAGGGCCTCGATAGATGTTGAAGTGTTAGGAAAGCAGAAATTAATCCCAAATGTAGTACGTAGCGTGTTTCGCCACTTGCTCTCGATTCTTTGCCGCTGTTTCTGTCAAAATGATTTCCTCTTTCGCCGTCTTCTTCGTCTTCTTCATCTTTTTCATGCCATCATAACAACGCGCGCAGCATCCGCAAAGCTGCTTCATTTTCCCTCCATCTCTCCAGATGAGCTTCTCTTTTGATGCTTCACTTCGCATATTTCAATTTCGAGAGTTTTTTTTTTTTAATTCGCTGAACAGATGCAATACGACCGAAGTTACCTTCGTACTTTATTGATTTTTTCCCCCACCGTTTCGATAATACCGTCTTTTCGGGAAAAGTGCGCAAAAAGTTGGATGACCTACCAAAAAAAATCACTTTTACTTTATATACCTTTAGTTACGATGATTTGATTTTTTTTTTGTAAAACGATGTTAAGCAGTGTGTCTGCGGAGGGGTTTTCAACTTTGACCGTTGGCATTTGGTTGCGTTGACGTATACGACTGTCGCACCGATGCCGTCGAACCCATAAAAGGTAACGCGCTGATGTCCCGCGAATACTCGTAAAAATTTCCGGAATCCATATTGCAGTTTATGTGAAGCATTGTTATTGTTATTACTTTCCCGTCAGGTTTTTTTATTATCTTTCTATCGTCTAAATAGATCTTGACGAAGATGATCGTTAACTTCAGACGTGTGATAAAGAGGCCGATCGATTCTTCTTCGATCGATTACGGTTTTTCATCTGAAAATTATTTTTGGCTATTTCTTTATTAATAACCTTTTGTGGCTTACTGTACGACCATTTTTAACTTATTTATTCGATCTATTGGTTTTTGGATGGACCTAAGCATCATTTTTGGTTAGAGCTATACTGCAAACATTTCCAGCGCATACATAAGGTCTGCATTTGGTGAGAACTTTACTACAGATAACATTGTGGTAAGATATGCATCTATTAATGATTTTTAATATTGACTAAAGCCACACTTGGCATCTGTAGTCCAGTTCCCTTATTAACTTTCAAACTGTTTGTTTCCGACAGCTTTTACAGGACTTATAGATTTTCTAAACTTTTAATTATTGAACAGATTTTACCTAAATTACCCTTACGTGTATTTACGTATATAACAGGCACTAAAGTACCAACTACATTTTATGTTAACTTACTTTGTGTTATTACATGTTGTAAAATTTCTCCAAATGTCCACATTTTGGTGTCATTTTTTGTAAAGAACAAGACTCACGCGATTTTTAGATATCTTCTGAACTCCAATTATTATTCAAAAGTTTCTCCCGAATACTTGCTTCAAACGTTGGCTTGCATAATCCAGGTTTTTAAAGCTCAAAATTGCAGATTATCAACATTTAATATTGGCTAAATTCAAGAAAAACAAAAAAAAAAAAATAATGATTTTCTAAAAAATTCCAGAACAACTTTTAAAAAAAAAACAAGAACAAACGCATGTGCAAATTGTCACATGCTCCTTTTGCACATGCTCCTTTTGCACATGCCCTCTTGCACGTGCCCTTTTTACACGTGTTTTTTTTTTTCAAATTGTCACATGCTTTTTTTGCACATGCTCATTTGTGCACATACCCTTTTGCTCTGCACGTGCCCATTTTTAACACGTGCTTGTTTCTTTGCACGTGCCTTTTTGAAAATTTTGCGGCAATTTGAAATATGTTTTTCATTCTGCATGGTTATTTTGTGAATTTATCAATAAAATGTTGATAGTTTGCTTCGTGTTTTCTGCAATTTGGATATAATAATCTACCTGAATTAGTGAAACATCGGAAGCGGGTAAGTGTGCTGTTCTTTTAAGCTTTAATTGGTTAAAAAATCAGAAAATGATGTTTGTCTGTTCAGGAATTCTCAAAGCGAATTCTAGAGCAAGCCCTATATGTTAAATTTTCATGATTTTCAAAAGTCATTTTATCCATTACTTAAAAGAAATAAGCCGATGAAAATAACTGCTCAATATTCATCACGTTTTGGTGCGTCCAACTGGTTTTTTTTTAAAAAAATTTATTTCCTCAATGTATTTTTTAAATAAATGTTTTCTGAAGGCTTTTAGTACCGTCATTTGTTCGCTAGGGGGCAGCTAGTTACTTTTCAAAAACACCCTTTTTCAAATATATGCAATTTAATGAGTTTATGGTGTTGAATTTTACGAAATGATATAGCCAGCTGGATGCTCCAAATCGTGATGAATATTAAGCAATTTTTTTCCGTCTTTTATTTTTATAATTAATGAAAAAATGGCTGTTTAATTTAGGAAAATTTAACATTGCAGGTATAAGATTTTGAGAGGTTAATAAGCCTTAACTACAATTTTACAATATTTAAATATAGAGTATAGTTTGGAATCATTTTTAAAACCTTCAATAACAAGAAGAAAGTTCCCGTAAAATGTAGTTAGCTTCTAGCCCCTTCATTACTCGTGTAATGGCCCCACCTTGACTTCATTGGCATTTCAGTAATGTAGACAAAAAAAAATCAAGATGTTTATTAAGTGAAAATTTTATAATCTAGCTAAACTTTTGTAGAATTTAGGATGTTACTTTTATAAAAAAAATCATGGAAGTGGTCAGCGGGATTCAATATTTTGTGTTTAATAGTCGGTGATATGTCCGAAGGGGTTAGCAACAACTGGTCTAGAATGGACATGACTTTGATAACTCTGTAGTAGCACTGTTGAGGATCAACCGACTGGAATGAAAATCCATCCTATATTTAGAACAGACAGTGCTGTCATAAAATCTCTATACGTGCCAAATCGATGATGCGGAAGTCGGTGAAAGTAGTTTTTAATTACATTTACCAATTATTTTCGTTCTATCAAAACTGAATTTTATTGCCGGCTTTCACAGAATCCAATTGGAAGCAGCTGTTAAAATTTAGCGGCTGTAACTCTTGTTTTCTGCTGACTAATTATCGATGAAATCCTCCCTCCGCCGTTATTTATGACGTTATTTAACGATATCTATCTACTACGTTATATAGCAGACGACGGAGAAATATAACTGTGGTAGCGTAACAACGGATCGTTTATTTCCCGCTCTCGAACGTGCTTTGAATTGATGGACATTAATAGACGAAATCGTCTGTAATTAAACTCTAACGCTGTCTTTATAGCGTTAACGTCCGTTGGCTCGTGAAACACCTCGCTGTTACGCTGCCAAATGAAAACATCTTAAAAACTGTCCGCGGTTCGTGTGCCTTGCGGTGCCGTCTTGAGATTCGGCGACACGTTACAGATGCGATAACACGTAGGCAGCAGTCCATTGGAATATTAGCGTATCATTGAATCGCAAGATCGCACCGCACACGCACCGCAAGTGTGCACCAGGCATTAAGGACAAGACCTTATGGTTGCCCGAGTGGTCAGTCGACGCGAGCGCTCGTACTTGTTTCTCCGACCGACTTTCGTATCATGACGGTTTTACGCCGTAAGGATCCTTTCACATGGAGCGATATCGGTCGCGACGATACGCCTCAAACAGGGTATCTTAATTTTAATAGATTCTTTCCACAAGATAGCAATTCAGCAGTTATTATTATTTTTTTTTAATCGCATGTTCTTATATCGCGGGAAAATTCTATTGAAATTAGATTGAGGCCTGGTGCACACGAGCGGTCAGGGTGCCGACTTGCGATAAGCTATTTCGAAGGGCGTGTTGCAGCGTGTTACCGATGCAGTGATGCGTCTGTAGCAGCTCATTGGAATATTTAGCGTCTGATGGAATCGCATGATGGCACCGCATAGCAGACGCACCATTCGCGCACACCTGGATTGAAACGTGTCGCCGCGACCGAAATTACGCATAATGCGATTTTGGTTGCGGCGACAGGCCTCAAACAGGGTATCTAATTTTAATAGATACTTTCCGCAAAATAGCAATTCGACAGTTATTATTTATTAATCGCATGTTCCTATCTCGTGCAGAGAGACCTGGTCATTTTAGCTTACTGGTGTGATGAATGGCAATTAAGTTTAAATAAGGACAAATGCTTCGTGATGCGCTTTTCTCGTAAACGAAAGACATGCCCACCTAAGTATGTTTTGGATG